>DWON01007930.1:0-12503 GCA_018251015.1 Phocides pigmalion okeechobee
GGTACACGGACAGCTCTCTGTTCCTGGCCCTTTCTATTGTCATTTAGCGATGTGATTGCTATTATGATTGTAACATTGGAATAAGTCACTAACTATATATTTGGTTAAATCCTTGCAGTAGCGCTTCTGATGCCCAAAGCGCTCCCTTTATTTCCGTTCTCTGTCTCAATATTCTTATATGTATTTTTTATTTTATCTGAGTACCTTTTTTTTTTCAAACAATTACTTCCACGTTTTATCGACGCCGCTGGTGATAAGAGGGCTTGTTCACATCTCGTGCAGAGAATTCCGATTAAATCGAATAAATATGTGGTTGATTTATTGATTCTTTAATTAAAATGCTAGTCCTATCAAAGTTCATCAATAAAAATCTAAGCACTATTATATATTTAATTCCTATCTTCTATTGTAATTATTACCTCACGTAAGTCAATTTATGGAAACAATCTACAAGTTGCTTGTATTATTCTGTTAGGGCTGGAACTAGAGTAAACAAGCACCTAATGGAGTGACATGACCGCAACACGACGTGCGCTAGTTAAATTTACGACTTTATAACGACTTTAATACTCGATGCCAACTGTTAAGTAACTATTTGGTAATAATTCTGTTATAACACTTCACCTCTGTAATTTTACTATCTTGTTAACGGAATGTTTAAAGTAATTTGAAAGATTAAAACGTTTTAGTGGACTTCAGAAGAAATATATTGGTTTTCCATTCGAAGTACGTGATCGTGTCTGTTGTTATGCCACGTCATACGGACTAAACTGTTTGATAAAAAATACTTATATTTATTACAACAATATAGGTATCAATAATAGCTAGGCTATACAATTCCAATTATGACATTTTAATGTTACTATTTTACTTAGACGTTCATGAACTGTAGAATATATTTAATATTTCCTCGGTTGACATTTTCTTGAGATACATTTGATAATCTTCCTGGCAGTATTACCACACTTTCAAATAAAGTATTATTTATTTACACTACTTGGGATTAAAAATATATATTTAACTGAAAGTAGACCAACAAAGGACTCCGTCACTGCGAACAATGCTAAACGCGGTTCCGCGCTGTTAAATCTCAAAAGACGTTTCGCAGTTTGTTTATCTGTATTTAAATACTTGAATAAAGTCCAAACGAATAATAGAATTACGCTGAACAGGGGTTTTTGACTCGCTACTTTGGCGTTTTAGTATAGAAAATTAGTACATAAATACCATTTTACCGTACATTGATAGATGATGCTAAAACCAACAATAGGTTAGCAAACCACATATTTGCTTTTAAAGAATTTCTCAGCAACGTTTTAGTAAAAAAGGCTTTTTAAAGAAGTGAAATTTAAAGTTTTAAGTACAAATCAAATAAAATGGAATCGAATACAGTAAATTTGAGTAGAGTTGCGACGAGCCATTCCAATCAAGTCTATTATTTTGTTTGCACGAATATAGGTCTTATAAGTTCATACAATTACAATAACAAAATAACTTTATATTACGCGCACAATATTATTAATTACTAGCGACCCGGTCCAGCTTCACTCGGGTAATAGAGTTTATATTTAATTAGGTACATTATTTTTCTTTCATAAATGTATCCAGTCATTACCTACTTGGAAAACTAACAATAAGAAACATTTATTTCGAACGACGATTGAACTACTATATTGAATTTAAATGTTTAATTTCTCGCCCAATTTACAAGAAAAAATAAACTATTATGCACCATAACCTTCCTCATCAAGCACTCTACTTGTTGTTGAAATTTGTGAGAAAATCCGTCCAGTACTTTTTAAGTTTATCATAAAGACAATCAGACAGACGCGATAGGTGACATTTTTTATAATATTTAGTGATATAAGCTAATTAAAAGACTACGACACATGAAAAATAACATTTTATATAGAACTAGCAGTGCTAAACTGAGACATAATAATTGCTTCACAATGGTTTATGAGGTCAATCTCCCAGGTTACCCGAACTATATCTGTGCTACCTAAATAAAATAAAAAATAAGATAACTTTAGTTCAAATAAACAAAAGCATAACACAGTTTTTAATATGTTTGGTTATATATTATTTTAAGTTTATTTAGGTACGTATATAAAAGATATGATTTCAGACTAATATCATCCCGGTATTTTTACATTTTCCTACGTAATAGGTACGATTTTTAATTGCTGATACATCAATATTTCATGGCTCGTGGTCACGGCTAAAACTGAGTTAAATGTATATAATACAGTTTGTTTATCCTTTATGTTTCCGGTTGAAATGGTTATGTGATATAACCCTGGTAATTATTATAAATCACTGGTTCTGACTTTAGGGAAAACGCCGAACATCCGGACCGTAAAATTATATCCCTATTTTGTTTTATTGTCTGATGTTACAAAGTATCCATACATAAAAATAAATTTGTGCCACTTTGGCTATGGCGAAACGCGTAAAATAGCCAAAGTTATGCAACGCCGAGTGCGGTCGGGATGGGTGACCGTTAGCAGCAAAGTTGTATCTGTCTACGAGCTTCAAAGGGCTAAGCAATTGAACCTGGATTATCGATAGATGACGGTTGTTAAACCTTTCTGGTGAGCATTTTGTGTATATGAGAAGAGTAGAAAACGAGCATGCAAACCACCTTATGTTAAGTAGTCGCAGCCCATAGACATCTACGTACAACCACAAACACGATCGAAATCCTATCTGCGCTCGAACGTAGATGCGTTGCAATGACTAAGGTAAGACTCTCCAACCGAAACACAAGTAATGTTTTACGGCGGATTATGAGGCCTACGGACGGTTTGAACCAATATCATAACTATCAATATGCATTGTATGCTCTACATATCCCTCAGTTATGAGTACAGGTCTGTACCTAACAGTGGGATCTAGTAATTTTAGTCATATAAAAAGGCAATTTTTACATAAATAATGTAATTCTGATATACATTTACATTTTGTAATTTTGTAGTGTAATTTTAATTTTAACATGGTTAATTTAGTATTATCTAACAGTTTTTTTCTGTCATGCCCTTTGGCTTCAACATATTGATAGTCATAGTAGGTGCTATTGCAAGAGGCGTTCGAACTTAGTTCAAGTTTTAAAGGGTCTTTAGTCGGTTTCAGGTAATAATCACTAAGTATTTTGTTGCGTAAGTAATAGTCAAAAACTTTTGCCTTTGTTAAATCAACTTCCTACTTTATTATACATTCGTATTCCCTTTTCAGATGCAATTTAAAATGTTTGAAGGTTGCGCATCTCGTACGTACATTAATAATTTACGAGCATGATACGGCATGGCTACAATTTAAAACCTCGAAAGCAATTTCACGCAAGGCTTGTTATGGCCAACTAAATGTACTCTCCGACCATGTGTGGAGGTATGATTGAAAAACAAACATTAATGTAGGCATCCTAGTCACTGCTGAAATGGACACGATCATTTCTAAAGCAATTCTTGTTTTTTGTTGTAAAAATGTCGTTACATAATTGCGTGTTAAGACGGCTACTTATTACTCACTCTTAATCCTTGTCTTATTTTGTAAACAACTTTGAATTGACTTTTGTAATCATTGGTTAAGAAAAGTATATTTAAGGTGAAATTGTAACACTGGAATTCGCTATGTTGTTTGACAGAGAATAAGATACCGAGATCCTTAGTTTTTGGTAATATCTCCTTGCAACATCTATGTTTTTATAAATGTACATAATTGTCAAATAAAAAATTGAATAATAATATAATTAACAGTAGTGAAGCAGTCAAAATCTATGAACAAAGTCAATAAAACTTAGATCGAGTTAACAGTTGAGCTTTCCATTATTTGATTTGAGTATGACTTTGATTGAATAAAAAATGTCACGCGATAAAATGGTTAATTTTACGAGGGATTTATTTATTTTTTGCCCCGGGGGAAAAGCCTTTAAAAGGTACTTGTATCATCGGAGCCATACCGGGTTCTGATTGATTTCCGTCTAAAAACCCTCAGAGCCCTCCTTCTGTTCTTGTAGCAAAAACTAGGGTCTCACGACGACGACGTGTCTTTGGTGTCTTCTTGCATGACACCCTCATCGGGCATGTTTTGGGAGAGTTTTCCGGTATCTTGAGCACTGGTCTGTGCCTAATTGTCATGGAAGCACCTCATTGAGGTCAGTGAGGTGGAGAACGTGACTTCCTCCTTGAAAGACCTCCTTCCCGGAATCACTACCTTAGTATGGTTCAAAGTCTTTTTTGTTACTGCCGATTCCGGAATAGTACTTTAAGTATTTAGTTTTAGTAAGTATTTAGTAAGTATTCATGATATTGGGTTAGGTAGTAGTTAGTTTTAGTAAGAAATCGTAACGCATTTTTTAATCCCGAGCTACAGGGACAACGTCACAAGACTTCAAAGGGAGATAAGAATATATTTATACTTTCTATTAACATTTAGTTTTCTACTGCTTCAAATATTTGTTATGTTATAAATGTAAAAGTACCAAAGTACCATAATATAAAAGTAACAAATGCTTGCACTCCACTTAATGTTTGTTATTCCAAGTTTAATCCAGTTAAGGTACAATACGCTCTAATAATTTCAAAATGTGCAAACTCATAGCCTTGTTACGAAGTTTGTGGCGCATTGGTTTCTATAGCGTGGCCTTTGCAAAGCTCAAAGGTAAATTGGACGGCAACCACAGTACGCGGACTACGCCTGTTATGAACGTTACTATAAATTACATAAACACATTCTTGTTTGTTACTTTCCGTATTATTATGGCAGGAAATATGAGTGACATAATTGAGAATTTTATAAGTCTGCAAGATGTCTTCGCATCTGAGTTAGAGTTTAACAAATATAGACATCATAGACTCATAGAAGGTAATTTCGTCATGCATATCTATTTATCGGCCCGTATGGTCCCAGGTCCATCTTTTCGTCAGTCTGTCTATCCCTTTATACATCTATCCAGATATCCGTATGACTATCTGCCCTTCTCTGTAAATAAAAAATAAGCAAAGTTACTCTAGACAGTTTACATCTTCAAGAGCATACGTAAGTTCTTAAAATCGAATAGTCTTCACTCTTTACGGTTTGTCTCATATTGAAGGACCACACCTTCCAAAGTGTACTCGGCAGCTTACACTAAACGTGTATTAGGAAATAGTTCCAGTGACTGCATTTTTGTGTATTGGATAACACAAGCAATCATCGAGGCAGGTGATACAAAGAGATTATTTTATGTTTAACATAAACCTACCGGTCAATATACATATATACATATATTGACCGGTAGATATCTGTAGGCGGTAATGGACTCTAAGCACCTCCTATTAAATTTATTTCACTGTACTTTTATCCAATATTCCCTCTTCTATTTCATAAAAATATTAGTCGTCGACACGGCCTATTAATGTCTAAAATGATTAGATTCGTAACGTAGCGACTTCAGATTTATGCTCGTGATTTCCGGCGAAGGCAAAACTATGTAACAGTCATGAATCTCTCTAATTATCCGTATTGCCGGAGATTTTATGCGCCAGATAAATTTAAATACGGTACAATATCTCAACAACTATTCATGATATTGGGTTAGGTAATTCTTTCAAGTGATTATAAACTTATAACTATCCCACCGTTGGGCGTGGGTCTCTTCCCAGAATGAGAAGATGTCAGGATTTATTCCACCACGTGCCCAAGAGCGACTCGATAGATTTTATACACCTTTAAGAATTTCACGGAGAAATCTCCGGAGTGTTGATTCCCTCGCAATGTTTTTCTAACCGTTAATTCCCTAGCGGAATTGTAGAGCGGAACTGGTGGGATCGGACGGCTAAAACGAATGATAATATAATTCATTTTCATTCCACCTATTCGAAAAACGAACGTTTGTTTCCCGATAACCGAGCAAAGTTGCACATTTCTGCAAGAGACTTTTGCATAAGGCATTTCGAAATGAGATTTAAATTTGGAACAAGTTTTTTTCTTTTCTGTTTATAACACAGCGCGCTTTACTTAAATATTTTTTAATTTCACATTGTATAATGTACAGATTTACAAATATGAATAATAATAATAATAATAATATGACAAGATACGTTAATTAAATATTGGATTTATTATACATGCAAGTAAATATTTTCTTGTGATGTTACAAAATTACTTTAAGTTGTAATCATAATTTGTTTGTTAACTAATTCACGTATAGATTGGGTCTTTATTACTAATTGTTAAACATAATGTAATAATATACGTATATATCGTATTTATTATTGGTCTGTTTCCACCGAATGTCTAGGAAAAAAATGCGCCAATTGTTCTATTTTGACGTGCTAATAATATTTCGTAACTACACAAAATATTCAAGTACAAATAAATGTGTAGTTTCTATCTACTATTTCTTTGTTTAAGTAAAATTAAGTACATTTTATATAATTAAATATCTTCCTTTTCTTCGTATTTATTTTCTTATAGACTGAAATGAAAAGTAGTGTGTATGACTCTGAAGCAAAATTACTTTTTCTCTCGGGCGGCGAATGTTGAATCCCTCGCTGCACTCAGGATTTTACTTTAGGGTCTAGTAATAAGACAATAGTAGAAATAAAATAGACCCTAGAAAATTCGCACCACCCTGCATTTAAATTAGCTTCCTCGACGTAAAAGTAATAATGTACATGCTTCTCCCTTCCCTTATAAATCTCCCTTGTTACATATGGTTATAAAATATCTCTATTCTGCCTTGAAAATATGAAGTGTCTGCTCAGAATCTAAGAAAAAGTACATTCTAGAATCCTTCGCTCCATTCTGGATTTAAAATAGCGTCCTCGACGTAAAAGTAAAACTGTGCTCTCTTGTTATAAAATATTTATAAAGTACGTAAGTAACTATATTTTTTTTGCGAAAAGAGTAGCAAACAAGCATGCAAACCACCTGATGTTAAGTAGTCGCAGCCCATACATCCACGTATAACCACAGACACGGCCGAAATCCCCTCTGAGCTCGACCGCCTGGTGGAACGATGGTCGCCTCGCTTCAAAGTGTAGTCGGCAACCGCACCTCGCCAACCGAAACACAAGTAATGCTTTACGGCTTATTATGAGTGTGGTGGTGGTACCTTCCCGGTCGAATTATAGTTCTCCCACCTTTTATGCTTTTTACAATATACTTTTGTAACACGCGTATACTTTACTGCTTTAAAAATGAGATGTGTCTGCTTCTATTTCACTTCTACTGAAGTTCATAAATATACAGATGAGATATATAAAAATACCGACAGAATACATAAGTAAACAAAAGTAATGAGTTTAGGCGATTGCGAGAATCTCGTTCATCTTTACTTTTATCAGTACTTACGTAAGACGAATATCTGGCTTTAATATAGATATAGTTTTACGAAGCTTTTGAAACGAACATTTCGTTTTAGTGTCTTTGCAATCGGGTTATTAATTCATTTACATAAAAGAAATTTCAATAGTGCCTGATTAAATATTGAAGTAAGTATGGGGCTAAACATTTCTTTGCCGCCCCAGTTTCATTAGGCGTTTGTGTTTATTATGCTAGACTAGACGCCCACACGGTGCTGAGGTCTTTATACCGATCTGATACTCAGGTAGATCTGGGTTCGATTCCTGACCAAAAATGTACATAATGAATTTAGAGTTTAAGTATCTGGTTTTTGTTTGGATGTTTGCGTAATTGTCTTTGTACCCGTCTATGGTATTTATAATATTTTATGTTATATATAATAGATTGAATGGATTATTGTCACGTCAAAAATAATATCTATCTCTATTGTATATCTGATAAGAGAGCAATGTAAAGTGTCGTTTGTGTTGTTAATAAACTTATAGAATTCGTACTCCATGTTTTATTTAGACGTGAACCCCAACACACAATAAATTCACCTCATATTAGGATTCCCTATGTACACTTTCAGACCCAGATATTTTCGTCTCCTTGCCTGCCTGGCGTGGTATCAAACGTTGAACCATGAAATGTCAGACTAGTTTAGTAACCGCCGTACCACGAGAAAAAGTGTTAATATTATTGTTAAATGTAAACAACTAGTAAAATTTTCGTTAACAGTATACGAAATTCTTACACGCTACATACGATATTTGCATGGCATTTTGTGATGGCGGAAAATTTATGGAACAGTATTTATTTTCTGTTCGTTTACATCGATTTGCTCAAAGAGACTCGAGTCTTATTTACGTTTGTCTGAGTTCACCCCGCGAACGGAACCAATGACTCGGAATTTTTTGCTAACTGTAGAGGACGCTTGGCTTCATTTTTGCCATAAAGTTCGCTTTTGCATTAATTTTGCTTTTACCTGAAAATTTTCGAACGTAAGCTGACGTTTCTATTTCATGATTTACGAGTGTGTGCACCGTCTCGTTATTTTTGAGGTTTAATGAATTATTGCGGATACTTTAGTGATTAGAATCGATTTTTATAGTGAATCATCTTAGTGCTTGTATGTTCTTTTAAGATTTACGCAGGAAATTTTAATACCAATAAGCCCATATACACTACCTAAGAACTATATTCAATTTTTAACCGGCTTCAAATCAAAAAGAGGCTCGAAATTCCGTTGAATATTTCTTTATATTTATAACCGCATAACTCGGTCATTTATTGATCGATTTAGAAAAATATTTATTATTTGGAAGCCTTTACCTAACCTGGCTGGTGGTCGGTCCTCCTTAAGTGTCAAAGAAAATGTGTCACGTCCAATAGTAAAAAATAGTCGAATTAAATTTAGCATTGGAGTTAAGTTTAAATTCAAGTTGAATAATGTGCTACGGTAAAAATATACGTATAGATATTGAAAAAAAGTGGTAATTTTTTTTAAAATCGGGTCTGTTAAAATTATTAAGTACAGGATGATTACATCGCTTGATCGTCGCTAAGATACGTTCAGACAGATTAAAAAAAAAGAGTTTCATGTTTTAAGTTACGTAAGCGTGAATAGTCCACCTTATTTTAATATTAACGCATGGTAAATGCCCTCAGTTTTAATAACACAAAGTAATATTGTTAAATTTTGCTTTTGTATTGTTGTTCTGTTTGTTTTGCGTGTTAATGGTAACGGACAAACAGTATTGGACTGTTGGAACTAAATATTTTTATTTGGTAAACTAGAACTTTCATGTTGTGGTATTGACAGTTAGCCTGTGTGCCAATAAGTATTGGATTTTGGTGCGCAAAATTCTGCAACGTGATTATATATAGTCAGCATCTTTTGTTATTGAAACATAAATCGCGTAGTAATAACAATTATATTTAAAAGCCTATGAAAGTTGAATAATAGTCTGCCACGTAGACTACATCACGTTCAAACCCCGACCAGGCAGGCGTCTAAAAGATGAATTTCAGATTCTGTTACTGGGATATTATTGTAACCATGACCTATTTAGGTTAAATATTTTAAATGTATGTATATTAGTAATGCACTGTATTTTGTACAATTGAATACTACAACAAAGAAGTAAATAATATTTCTTGTGCATTGATGTAGGATATAGAAATGCCTATAAATGAACGACATGCAGTTGTAAATAAAAATTAAACAATAAACATAGACCATATAATAACAGCGAAAAAAGATTGTATAATAGATAATATATTAAATCACTTGTTAATTGTTTTTAAAACATGTGGCGTTTGATAAAAACTGGTAACCCTTAACGGGTTACATGTTATAACCAAACTTGAAGTAATAAAGTGGCCTAAACAAAACTAGTGAAACCCTTTTTGGGGAAAACTGAAAATTCAATTTGCATACAGGAGCGGCTGACTGGACACCTCATTATCCCATATAATGGCTTTCACTTGCACTCCCGCGACTTAATTACCTCTAATCTGGCATTCCCTGAACCTACGCGAACAGGAACGCAGCGTAATTACGGTTTGGTTTCCTGGAGATAATACACTTGTTTATTTATATGTTATGCATGAACACGGAATTTCGAAATGCTCCGTTTAATTTGCTAAGTTTACATGAATCTGACCGTCCGTTTAGCGTATTTAATTGTGTTGACATATTTTGTGTCGGTTTCCTTTGTAAAGAATTTTTGCATATGCTGGCTCAAAACTTATAATAATCATATTGTGTTCAATTTTAGGAAAAGTGTAACTGAAGTTTTCAAACGAGATGAAGTCAAGGATGAAGCCTTGAACTTGAAGGATGAAGCTGGCATGTCGAAATGTGTCCTTTCCCTTCTCATTCTGAGAGGCGACCCGTGGTTATCATTGGTGACTTAATAGTTGATTATGAAATTATATGTATAAAAGGTAAAGTAAGATACTATAAAGGTAAAGGTATTTATTAAAAAGTAGTATAAGTACAAAAATGTTAAGCGAAAACAATGCAGTCATAAATAAGTTATTACGATTATAAATTACCACTACAGGTAACTTGTAGGTTGAATTTGACAGCAAAGAAAATCAAGTTATAATCAACATTCATATTTCGTACCGCCTTCACATCTATATGTTAATCGAATAGGTAAAAAATATTGAATATTTCTAACTTAAGACTCATTTGAAAGTCGTTTACGTTATGATATCGGGGGCTGCTTACGTGCACTCGTCGCACTTTGCTCGCCCCTTAATTGGAGGGGTTGGCGAGTTATAACACGCGAACATGACTAAGCAAACAAAAATCGACTCTTTTACTCACACCTAACAGCCTAATATCCCAACTTTTAAAACGAAGTCGGCTAAACGGGGTTAGCCGTTTTACTTTGAAATAGTTCATAAAACGCTATACAGACTAATGACGTAGTTAGCGACGTAAATATCCTTGATCAGACCGTTCGTGAGACGAGACTAGCAGAATAAAAATAAGGTACCTAATAATCCACAATTTCAAATTCAAAATTTCTCTTAGTAATTTTGCAATGTACTTATCTTCATATATAAAATTATTCTGTACGTGTGTTTGTCTCTAAACTCCCCTTCAACAGCAGGACAGATTTGATGAAATTGAGAACATCCCTGGATAGTTTGTATTCACAGTTGGACTGGATAGATGGGAATGTAATCAGGTTTAAGATTTTTTTATTTAGTGCAACTTTTGTACGAGTTCGTGTGCGTCTCTAGACGATTTACATTCAAATAGTTAGTATCTAGCGAATGATGATTCTTGATAGTCATCAAAGTCGAAAAATACATTTAAACATCACGTAAGCCGGTATAAAGCACCAATAACCTGAATAAGGTCTTCGGGGCCTACCAGTTATTAATATAATTTATGAAATATTAAGATCAGACCCAGTGATCAACGGACAGGCGACGCCTCTTTATCTAGAATTCTTAAATTTGACCCATAGGCTATTTATGTAGCGTGAGCACTAAGAAAAGAACGTTAAAATTATTATATATTTATTCATAATCATCATCACTTCACAGTAGTTCACTGCTGGACATAGGCCTCTCCAATGGCACGCCACTGAGCTCGATCTTCAGCTTTCCTTTTCCAGCTTATATTTTCCACGTATATTTATTGGAATGTATTGTAATATCGACTTATGCACGAGAAAAGCCGCGGGCCAAAAGTAATCAACGATGAAAAGGTATCTTACTTTGTACTTGCAAAGCTAGTTAATAGAGACACCTTCAAGGTATAAAATAGAAATTCCAAGTTGATTAGTCGTCCCTTTGTGGACGGTTTCGTAAAAGGCAATAATAATTGCGATTTCTTTGTGGGGAAGTAGCAAATTCCACAAACGACTCTGTTTGTTCTTTCGTGATGGTTCTTTTATTTAAGGCGTCACTGCTAGATTTATCGCCTCGCTTATATATCCAATACCTATATTTTATTTAATATTTTTTACCTTGTGTTAATATATGTAGTACAATATAATTTCCCCATGGTTCAAGGAGCATCATTGATATTTACAAGTCGGCTTATATCTATACTTGTAATAAAACTAAATGATCGCTGTCTGCACATGGCAAATATATTTAAAAATGCGTAATCTCAACGATGGCTTATCTGATTTTAATGCAGTTTTTAGTATTATAGTGTGATAGGCTTCACTTAATATCTAGTGTCTTTTTTTTCGTTTAAATCAGTTAACAAATAAAGAAGTTATGTCAATTTATGTCAATCATCACCGGTAGAAGTCGCGGGCACAGGTATTTTTTTAATATGTGTCTTAATGTGGTAGTATGTATTTTGTATGTATTTCGTGTATATTTTTATATTATAGGGCAAGCAGCGTAACTGATGTTAAGTAGTCGCTGCCTTTGTTTTTATCAGAGGTTGTACACGATTTGCTTTAAGGCTGATTATGAGGATGACGGTCTATTACTTGTTAATACTTTTTTTTTATTGTGAAAGAGTAAGAAACGGGCATGAAGCCAATCTGATGTTAAGTTGTCACTGCAGCCCATGGACAACCACGTGTAATCTTAAATATAACAGAAGTTCTATTTAAGGACGGAAGATGACGCGTTCCTACTCTTGAGGACTAAGATGGTCGCCTCCAATGTGTATTCGGCAACCACACCTC
>DWON01007931.1:0-12502 GCA_018251015.1 Phocides pigmalion okeechobee
TGGGCTGCAGTGACCACTTAACATCAGGTGGCCTGCATGCCCGTTTCTTACTCTTTCATAATAAAAAATAATAATAAAATAAAACTCGGTATATCATAGGCATAGTAAATATACTCGTAATACTCTTTGCAATATCACTTGACACTGTAAGTATGCGTAGGATTTTATTTCATTATTTTAAATAAGTGAGCGACGACTACCAAATAATACCAAAATTTTCAAACTAAAACACATAAGTTTGTATCAGTGTGTTTCAGAGTTTAAACACCTTTTGCTTCATCTAATAAAATATGTGTATTTTATTCTCTCTACCATCTGATAAATAGAACACTAAGTAAGTACTTTGAACTCTCCTGTAGCGTTCATTCTAATAGCTGCACTACAAAAACATTTCAATCCGCTTAGTTTTCAGTACGAACGGTAAAACAGTGTATAAAGTTCCATAAACTTGCGCAGGTACTTAATACACAGTTGAATGATCGTACATACTCGTTTGTTGTGTTTAATTTACTTTCTATTTTTATGTATGATTCGGTATTTGGAAAGACCCTTGTAGCTATCTAAGTAGTTCTATAGTAGCTTCTGTTTCAAGTTTCATAGATGTTAATAGATAGTACTAGTTCGACCGAGGAGGAGCCATCGCCATCCTCTTAATTTAGCGTAAAGAAACTCTTGTGTGCGGATCTTAAAATTGCTGGCTACACTTAGTAACGAGGCGGCTTAATCCTCAAGAGTAGTTTAAAATAGGATGATCTGCATGTTTGATTGTTTTTCTTTTTATATAAAAAGAGACGGCTACAAGGTACTCGTAATTCCAGGCGTTAAGAGCTGGAGCCGTATAGTTAATGAGACTCAGGGAAGGTCGTTGACGTGAATGGTCCCCGACGACGTACATATCAGAAATAGAAATCCTACCTTTTCAGCATACAGTATAACAGGGATAGCGTGCGAAGATGTCGGTGGACGCTCCTAGAGATCCTGGAAATTTAAGTATGTAGGCGTAGACCATCACGGTTTTTAGTGGGTGAAAATCCCTCATACGCTGGTACCGGACCCAGAGCATAAAGTATCTGTATAAGATTTTCTCGCGACAAAAAAATATATACAGAAAAATCTTAAACAGGAGAGAAAAGAATAAATTTCTTGCAGCTTCAGTGACAAAAAATTGTAATGAACCATAAAATACGGCTGTCGTTGGATCTTTGTATAGTTATTACAAAAGAAATGCTATTCGCTTAGTTTCCGCTACCATTGTCTCCAGCGTTGAGTTTAAACAGTTTCACAAAGACTTGTTGCGCAGTAATGCACAGTACAAAATACATAAATTCAGTCTACGTCATAATATTTGCATGTATCGTAGTCAATAAAATTCATTCTACACCATAATATTTTACTATGTAACGGGTTAAAACAGCTAAAAATTAGATCTGCATCCTTTCAAATTGACATTATTGACATAACTTTTTCATTTATAAGCATATTAAAATGAAACATATGTGAAATGAACCCGAAGTTAAAAACGTTTCACGTAAATAATATTTTGTAATGTAAAATTTGTTAATGTAATAATGTAAATTTCCTCTAAAGATAGACGAACCATCAGATCCTTTCATTAGTTATCAACAAAATACAAAAGACTTCTATCCTCTTAGGTACCGGGACTATTGTCTCAGGCTTTGATTTTAAACAGTTTTACAGAGAGCGCAATAGTTCAGAATTAAAAATGAGAAATGTACAGATGAATAAATTCAGACCATTTTATTCATACTATTGTAGAAAATATTAACAAGTCCATGTAAAATATTAAATCCATTTCCATCTTATCATCTGGCGTTTATAAGAATAAAGTTACGTTCGTTATTTCCGCTAAATAGTTTAAATGTCTTTATAATTATCGGTCAGTAACCTATACAGATTTTTAGACATTCATAACTTGATTGAAACCTTTTTATGTTGCCGCTTTTTTATAGTTGAGTTTTTTTCGTACAACTAAAAGAGGTTTATAAAGGGAGAACTATAGTTCGACCTGGGAGGTACCACCGCCGCCCTCATAATCCGTCGTAAAGCATTACTTGTATTTCGGTTGGAGAAGTACGGCTGCCGGATAAACTTTGAAACGAGGCTGCGAGTACTTAACATCAGGTGGTTTGCATGCTCGTTTGGTACTCATCTCACCTAAAAAAAAATGGCGCGTTTTTATGGTGTAGTTGGGCGGAGGAAGATTGATCTGGGCGCCAACTGACGCAATCACTCCGGTATAAAGATGCTAAGTAGTAAGATCTAAGTACTAAGTAGGCCATTTTTAGAGGTTGATAGATGGATGCATCAAAAAATAAAACATATACTACCCTATCCTCTTACTTCCGGACCAATTTGTTTCGAGCGTCGAGCTTAAACAATCTCACAAAGACTTGTTGCACAGTAGTTCGCAATGCGAGATGCACGGGTGAATAATTCGTAACTACGTTGGAATTATTCATACGGCGCACCTTTCTAGTTCACTCGAGGATTGTAATATTTAGGTAGCAGACGTAAAACGAGGTTGCAGTCCGCCTTACATTGAGCGGTGATGATCAATCAAAAATATTTATATTAGTGCCACTTAATACCGTTTAAGTGAGTCGTTAATATAATAATAATAGTTTATTGCCTGTTAAAAACATTTTACAGAGAAAAAAAAATAAATTTAGAAAAATATATTACGTATCTTGTAAAAAAACATATACTATTAGTCATTATTATCAATACAGATATGAGTTTTAGAATATTTGATATTCAAATTCGTTTGTTTTTCTTTTATCGTAAGATTTGTAACTATTTAACCAATATTAATGAAAATATTTTTTTAACCGATATTAATGAACGTATATTTTTTAGATTTTAATCTGATGTAAAATCTACGATATGGTTTAAGCCATATGAAATAAAAAATCGCTTTGCATACTCATGTACACTTTGTATACTCAAATACACAATTAGAGGAGTATACTATCACACTCCTTTGCTTAGATGTCTGCAAGCCGGGATTAAATCTGGAATCTCCTGCATGTCAGACCGATATCGTTACCGCTGCACGACGCGGCTTGACATAATTATACCTGTATACTAGTGGGTCCATCAAACATTGCCCTGGTCTAAACAAAAATCGGTAATTCACGTTTTTGCAAAATCTATGTCTGGTCTGAACTCAATCGAACATAAATGTCAGCTTTGCATCATATTGCAGCGACACCTGTTGGTTTTAATTGTGAAGAGAATAGATTATGCTTTATTGCATACCATGAAATAGGATACAAACATTTACCATATGAATCTAAACCATTCTCGGATGCACTTGAAGATACAAAGAATTTCATTAAAATCCTTCCAGCCGCTTAAGAGAAACTCAATGACATACACACACACACAGAAGATTTATATATATAAATATATGTAAAGAATTCCAAACATATTTACTTGTGTCCTTTCCAAAAATATTCCTTTACATAAAATTCACGAGGGTACATTCGCGTGTCCAGTTAGTCACGTTAAAAAAACTTTTAAATGAATTTAGTTATACGTTTTGCGTCGCACTGCGTCACTAAAGCCTATCACTGACATTTTTACATGTCATCAATCATATGCCAATGACGTGACAAATAACGCATGTGAAGGGTCGGTGAAGGGTTGATCGTGTCCTTCAATATTATATAAAATGTTATAATATGTAACATACCAAGCAAAATAACTCTGACATATAAATAGGTATGTGTGACTGTATATGTGTATTTACGTGTGCGTGTTTATACGTTTGCGTATATGGGTTAAAGGCACCCATTTGAAAGCGTTTTTATTATAAGAATGAAAATTTAATTACAGTGGTTATTTGCTACGTTTTATAAAAATATGTTTAGTTGTTTAAAAATTTAATAACTGTTCCTATGAATATGACGAGTTCTTCTATAAAATGTATATTTATTATACAACGTGTGAAGTAACTAAACTGAAATTTTATATATTAAACAACACTGAGGGGACTGGAGTATAACGGATACTTTGGTCTGATGCAACTAGGATTGAGATTTCCCATTTCTTTACATATTTACGGGAAATTTATCGTGCTTTTATTAAATCTACCTTAAAGCGTAGATAGTCATAAAATCATTACCTTATTATTTTAAATGGAGCAAGTTACAAGGTTTCACTTCGTGGTGGAAATACAGTTCGACCGAGGAGTTACTGCCACCACTACCAAAAGTTCGTGGTAAAGCAGTTCTTGTATTTCTGTTGGAGAATGGACAGCGTTTACTAGCTATATTTGCTGTGAGGGGATCATCTCAGTCTTAGAGAGTAGCAACGTATCAGGCATCAATCAAACACATCGTACGACATTCTGGTAGGTGTCAGGTATCAGGTATCAGGTAGGACCTTAACTCTGTTCCTAAAGAGGTTCCTGTTAGGAGGTTAGACGTCGATGTTCATGGACTGATTAGACCATTTAACATCAAGTGGCTTTGTATTAGTCTCATTAAGTATTCAGTTTTTAAGTAAACTTTTTACATTTTTTATTTGTTACAAAACTGAAAAATAATTTTAATAGAATTTCAACCTTTATTTTGATTTTCATTTCAACGCAAGCGTTTCTTTTCAAATAGAATCATATTATATATATTTGTAAATATTCCAAGTATAATTCAATATTAAAATATTATTGGGATTATATTAATGCATATGATATAAGCACACATAGTATCTACTTTATAAAATTTAAGGATTGATCCTAGAAGAATTGGCAGTTGTGTACACTGATGGATGTACCTTGTAGATTTACTACAAAGTGTATGTATATATTCAAATAAATGAACTATTAAAAATTAATTAGAACCTCTATTTTCTGTAGAAAATATTATTTTAGGTCATAATAAGAAAGGCGGAGATAATTCTCTAGCGCGATGAATAACCCAATTACCGCACACAATCTGTTTAGAGACCTAATTAAATTTCCTTGTCCATCCAAAGGTTTCTTAAGTGCGCTATATACGTAGTTTTGATATTAAGATTAGATTAGATATAACAATAGAAGCAAATTAATTAATTAATCTAAACATAACATGGAATTAATTAAAACTAATTATAATAAAAGCCTAACCTAAACAATGTAAAGGGAGTCCGTGCCCATGCAGCATGGTGTTAAGATCGTTGGGCACATTCTCGCAATGAAACGCCATTGCAATTCTCTATGCGAGATATGAACTAAACCTTTTGTCACCAGTATCAGTTAAAGTTAGGATTAATCATTTCAATAAAATTGGTACTCAGAAATCAGGGACCCATGGTTAAGTTTGTGATACCCGTGTACATACATTGTCTTGTCCCTAATTCATCACATACTATGTTGCAGATTATTTGTTATTTATTTAAGATAACTTTTAACTTCAGAAACAAGTGTGTATGGCATCTGATAGTTAGTAGTTGATGCTGCCCATTAACGTCCAAATACAATGTAAACAGTACTAAATATGCGTTGCTGCGCTTGAGGACTAAGATGGTGGCAACGTTGCTAGATCTATCTGGCAATTGCACCTCTCCAATCGAAACCCAGGTGAGGCTTCACGGCGGATTATGAAGATAGCGGTGGTACATTATATCTTCCCAATGCTGTTGTACTCTTAATACAAGTAAGATACCGAAAATCGTAGCGGTCAACAAAAATAACTTTGTAATTCATATTCAGTTGTCGCAAACAATATAATTTATATTATATGATTTTGCAAGTGATATAATATCACTCTGTTTATGCAAAGCTCATTTCTCATTACTCAAAATTAGCATGAATCAAATACATGGCATAAAAACCTCTATAATGTGTTTTAAGGTGAAGCAATATTTTATTTAAATTTATTTGACATCGTATTTAAATGTCAAAGTAACATTTTAAATTTCACAAAATTTTAAATTAAAGTGCGCCCTCAGAATAAATTACTTCATACCGACGAATATGTATATTTGTAAAAATTGGGATGTATCTAATTTGTTTTATTATTCACTAACTTTTGCCTACATTTTACCTATGCAAAAGCCGATATAACGAAATTTATTTCAAGCTCTCTTTATCTTACTTTAGAGGTGCTATTTTCAAAATTACTCTCTTAGAGCTTAATTACGCTATGTAGTGCCAAATGTAAAGAAACGCAAATTTGTATCCCTAACTTATCCTGTACTAATTGTAGACTCTATCTTAACCTCTTCAAAGTATATTTTCGTAATAGTTAGACGGTCATAGGACTGTATCCAAGATCTAATTCTATTTCTATGTTAAATTTCATCAAAATCGCTGCAGCTGTTTTAATGTAAACAAAACAAAACATGTCATCGTACACACTTTCGCACTTACAATATTGCTAGGATTTAACATAGGTAATAAAAATGACAAACAGTACATTTTTTATATCAATTTTTTTTCATTAGTAGAATGGTTATATCAACGTATCCAATATCGACTACAGTAATTTTGGAGTTCTAATAAACATCCCATCTCTATCTATGCTATCATAGTTGATTGCCCAATCTCTATAGGCTACGTGGGTAAAATGTCAACCGTTTTGAAATTGAGCCAAATCTCAATTCCTGTTTCATTTTGAATCACCATTCATTAACATTATTAAATAATATTTAAAAGTCATCAATATTTAATCACATATTGTTCTGAGGCTTGAGTACATGGAAAATGATTAGCAAAGCGAAGGATTACGAAATCTCATAATCCACCGTAAAGCATACTTCTGTTTCTGTTAGAGCTCAGATAGGATTTTAGTCGAGTTTGTAGCTATACGTCTATGAGTTACGACTACTTAACATCAGGTGGTTTGCATGCTCGTTTGCTACTCTTCTCACATAAAAAAGCAATGCGCGGTCAAGAATTGTATAAGTGATTGTTGGGGTCGGAATGGATGACGGTTTGTGCGCGCCTTCATGTGTTGGTATGAATGAATTTGCAGTCGATATCTTTAGTTATCGATACCTAACGATTTCCATATTGATGTCATTTGACAGCCATCACACCTTGTCGCGCATCGTTTATGGGCGGTTTGAAAACAATCGACTAACCAATGACGTCACTAATTCGTTACGTCATTATTGATATAATAAAAATAGGATTAGAATTTTGAGAATGAAATGCGCATTGGAAAAGCATAACGGAAATTCTTCAATCCTGCCTCAGTTGTTGGAAGACATCCGTGTTTGAGGTGGACATAAAATAATTACAACCAAGACAATTAATAGTATCAGGCGTTACTGAGTCAACTCGGCGATTAACAGTCACAGAGTCAACTTATCCTGAAGATGCTTCGTTTTGGGGCTAAACACGTGTTGGTCTTAATGTGTATAGTGATATATATTTTTATTCTCTTTACATTTTCATATTCCCGTACTGCATGCTTTGAAATATATACCATTATACATCGTGTGAGCGAATTGCTGTAAAGTAGATCTTAACAACAACCCAATAGTTACAACCCAGTTCTAGCAGGTTGCATAACTGTACTTCTAGCGTCGGTACCACTGCACACACTGCATCCACAGCCCGTCGAGAAGCATTTTTTATGTTTGGGTCAAAAAGGTACGGTTGCCGGTTACGCCAAGGAGCGTGGCTATCATATTAGTCCTCAGGAGTACCATCGCGTCTTTAGTCATGTTTGAGATAGTTTGAGAATGCATTGCAGAAATTACTTACTATAATGTTGCCTGCACAGTCATGTGCAACAAGTTTAATATGAAAATATACTAATATGAACAAGCATTGTACTAAAAACTACTGTAAAATTATTATACGTTATGTATATAAATTAAAACTGAACAGATTAAATTAAAACTGAACAGATACGAGTAAACAACGAGTAAACGAGTAAACAGTTTTATGTATATGTACGCAAGTATATGTATATCGTATCCGTACGAGCATGTCTTTTAAGAGAATAATTGTACTGAGATGGAGTGTGTGACGAAATTATTAATGAGCGCTCGCTTGTTATCACTTTGTTCTCAGTATTGTTCTCCATATAACTAAATAAATTGAATTGTTTGTCTGTCCTCGCATGAGTAATTTATAAAATATAAAATAAAAGCAATTTTAAAGAATACGGTACGGAAAAATATAAATGTTGTGATTAAAATTAATGATATATTTACAACTATGAAAATCTTAGAACTAATTATAACAAAAACCAATCCTATACCATCTAAAGAGAGTCCGCGTCCATGCGGCATAGTTCCAAGAACACTACCTGCATTCCCGCGTTGAATAGCAATCGCAATTCTCTGCGCGAGGTATGAAATTGAAATTGTGTATATTTTTAATAAAAAAAATAACTGACTTCATAATTACTGAAAAGTCAATAAAATATGTAATAGAAAATTGATTAAATAGATCGTTTGACCATACTTGAAACATAACTTTCAATTAAAAAAATAATAATTAAAATTGGATCGCAGAATAAAGAATTACAGTAAAAATCATTCCAATTAATTGGGAGCCTTCATTTTTGAAGTAAGTTAAAAATGGATCTCCTTGATACGTTATTTTAAAAGTTCTGGTGAAAATAAAACTAGTCCACTAGACAAAAATAAATTAGCCCACTAAAAGGACAGAAGTCATTTTTAGCATTTCTATAATACAGGTTTGATTTCAACATACAATTTTACCAAGTCCTTATAATTTCTTTTATATTCATTGAACAGAGGAAGGAAGGAAACAGGCAATTCTCGGTCGTGAATTAATTAATTGGTTTTCTCCAGTCTCATAATAATCTTCAGGGTTCGATCGGGCGTTCCGCCGGGAGTCGCTTTAATTTCATTAAAGCATTCGCAAGTCGGATCAGTCTTGTTGCGATCGTATTTGCATGAAAATCTATGGAACGACGAATTCGAAATCGATTGCATACAGAAAAAACATGTATTTTTAATCATATATTTTTATACTAGCTGTCTGCTATCCTATTCTGCCCGCGTTCAATAAGAATTGTTTTCATTGTTTGAATTCGGTTATACTTTGTATAAGGAATATTTAAGAGAAACGAACCTAAGATTTACGATTTTCGGATAATTCTTATACATGGTTCATAGAGGACAAGAATTTTTCAAATTATATTTATTGTTATATTCTTTTTTACCCGCGGCTTTGCTCGCGTTGAAGCCTTTAAATAAATATCGAAGATTATTGCAGCGAGTAATAATTAAAACAAGAAACTAATATCAAACCTCAAAAATTGGTATAGTTTTAATATTGCTTATAAGTAAAAGGACAAAATAACTCGAAATATTTAAAAATTCTAAACAGATGAATCTATAGTCAATTAATTTGAAAGCTGTGAGTTACTAGATTTTCTATTACTACTTTGTATTACTAGAGTTACTAGATTTTCAATTTTTTTGAGAAACAGTCATGTCTTTCAAATATTTTTTATTATAAAAAGTATCCTATTCTCTATTTAATACTTCTAAAAATATGTGTACAAATTTTCATGATAATTGGTTGAGTACTTTTGGCGTGAAAGCGTAACAAACTTCCTTTTACATTTATAATATTAGTAGGGATAAGTATGATAAGGATTATGGCCAAATTACAAAATATATTTGTAAATTTTAGCCTATATATTATTCGGATGTGTAAGCTAAATTATTGTCAATTGTAATCAAAATCCTTTTAGTAGATTTTTGCGTGAATGTCAAATATCCACCCATTTTCACGAACTTTCGCGTTTGTAATATTCAACACATTAAAAATAGTACAATTTTATAATTCCTATTAAAATATGTTAATAGGAAAATATATAGGTTACCGTCTAAAAAATTAAAAAAATCTTAAGCAAACCATATTTTATTGTTCTTTACTTGATAAGAACGAGATTAAAAATAGAAAAAAGCTTTTAAAGAACCTATTCATTTTCTTGAGCAGTGGCTAAGCCTTTTACATGTCACTCAGTCACTCTCAGGAAATGCGGTCACAGGCAAGAGGTTATTCATGTTTTTAACGTTTATACTATAGCTCATAACACTGAAGCGATGTCTCATATAACTCTGATATGGTATATTTATGAAGGAACTGACACAGAAAATATACGGGGAATAATATCTTTGCAGTTTCAGACCTTGCCAAGAATGTAATTTTCTATTTATGAAACGTGAATCAAAAAAATGCCGTAAATGAAATATATGTCTTTATGTTTTAACGGATTTTATTAATGGCGGCTATAATAATAATATAGTATAAATAGGTGATTATTAGCTCTTTCTACATATTAGATGGCATGTCTTATGTTTAATAAAACACTAAAAGTATACTTATAATCATAGTTTGATATTTTTTATAAAATCAAAATAGCGCAGCAAAATATATTTACATAATGGCAAACTCCCACGTATTTACAGTAATATGTTGTAGTAATCGTAATGTTACATACTGTAATTGTATACACGATATAATTTTTATTTTTAACCGACTTCTAAAAATGAAAAATGTTGTTAGTTCGTTGATATGATTTTTTATTTACATTATTGAATGGGTACTTACGATTAATTATTATTGCTTTTTAATTGTCGATATTTCATACCAGTTGCATGGTTGGTGGTCACGGCCAAACTACAGTGGCGGGGAGAAACCACCGACGCAGGGAGGGAAACGAAGGGAATTAAATCGTAAACGTTATATAACATAATAAAATCTATAAATTCCACAATGACATTAGTTTAAAATCGTGTATGTTTTCTATGTAAGTTATGGATTATTATTAACTCCGTAAATTGATAGTGATGATATTTTCAACATGATATTATTAAGCGAACCTGTTATAGAAATGTGAGTATCGACTTCAAAATAATTTATACGATTAACATTCGAATAAAATTAGTTCTTACTTTGCAGTGCTGATAAAGTCGGTAATCTTTCTTGAAACATTTTTTATACTAAGTACTTTATAGATTTGTTTCTAGTAAATGAAATTCAATCTTGAGAGATATACTAAATCATAAATTTAACGCCCAAGCAACATATTTTGTCCTTTGCGGACTGTCCACTTAATTCCACCCAACAGATGGCATGCAAGCGAAGCTTCCTACTCATTCAGAAATTAATTTCATCCCAATTAATTCCGAGACAAATACACACCTTTGTTACTTTATGGCAGTTCGTTCTTATTACGAAACCACAGTTGAAGTCTCGAATGGCATTAATTTTCCCTTATTGTTCTCAACTGTCATTAATGTTCTCAAATGTGATGTTCGCTCCAAACTGCGTGATGATTTTTGGGTAATGAGTTTGAAGTTGTTCTGCGGAGCGTAATCTTAGATTTTATTTCTACCTGCTGGATTATGTTTATTGTGATGTGAGGGGAGTAACAGATGAGCATGCAGCCCACTTGATGTTAAGTGATCGCTGCAGCCTATAAACATCGATATCGAATTATAAATAATATTTAAAATATTAAAATGAATTATAATAAGAGCCTAAAGTACACAATATAATGGACGTCCGTGCCCATGAGGCTTGGTTGCAAAAAAAATGCTAGCCGCATTTGCAATAACTGCAAACGCAATTCTCTGCGCGAGATATGTCAGCGCTCTTGGCACCGGCGGCGTGGATCAAATGTGGGGCTAATTGTTTACATTTTTTTTGACATTTCCACTTTTTTATCATCATCTACTGAAAAAAAAACAAATAAGAATTTTGAAAAAAAAAATCTGCATTCAAAGTGGTCAAGTAAAAGCTTAATTCGCAAAAGAGTTCAGTGTCGTAAATAAATTTGTATTGTATACAAAATAATTTCGCGATGAAAATTTGCAACCGGACGCCAACGTAATAAATTTCATGCCCTCATAATTCCGCGGCGTGATTTACAGCATGATTTTCGGAACTCAATTCAGTTTTTTTATACAATCTGCTCAATAAGCAAGTTCAGGAAATTGGCTTCGTAGTTTTAATAGAGTTCATGGAAAACGTGAAAGTATCCACAGTTCATGGATAATTTTTCTACATAACACATTTGACACTCTAACCTTCGATACGATTTAATGTGTGGTAGATACAAATAAGTATGAATTCAGACCCGTATGAAGTATGACTGGTTTGTTAGGTGCCAAAACTATTTCGCTACCACCATATTCTTTATAATTCACCGTGAGAGGACTTTTTGTGTCGATTACAGAAAAAAAACATAGATTAAATGTACTTTAAGATATATTTCTGAAATTAAGTATTGCTACACATTTTATAAGAGGCTTCTAAGTTTATTTTTATAACTAAACAAGGGTATATAGATTCAGTGGTTATGGCTGACTGTTGATCTCTAGATCTCTTGGTAATCTCCCTCTTTTAAATATATAAATAGAACGGGCAAAACTGAAAGTTTGATGATTATAATACAATCATAAACTTTTTAATACAAATTACGATAAGTGCACTTCGATACTTCCACACACGACGTTATCCTCGCGCGTCAAACCAAAACATCACATTTCCCGCCAAAAC
>DWON01007932.1:0-12502 GCA_018251015.1 Phocides pigmalion okeechobee
GCTTTACGGCGGGTTATGAGGGTGGCGGTGGTACCGCCCCGGGCGAGCTCTAACGGCTCTACCACCTTTAAAAATAATAATAATAAGTAATTAAATATCTAACTAACATTAAAGGTGGGAAAAGGTACGATCGGGGAGATACCACCGTCGCCCTCATAATCCGCCGTAAAGCATTTGTGTTTCGGTTGGGGAGGTGCGGTTGCCGGTTACACTTTAAATCGAGGCTACCGTAGTACTCAATAATAGCAATGCATTCATGTTCGAGCTCAGACAAGATTTCAGTCATATTTGTGATTGTACATGGATGTCAATGGGCTGCGACTACTTAACATCAGGTGGTTTGCATGCACGTTTTCTACTCTCCTCATATAAAAAAACTCAATAACAAGTTACACCTTCCCAGCTAAAGTATAAAAATAATACTTATTAATCAAACCTTCCTGAGTGAATGTAGATTTTATTTCTTTGTCTCCAGATACTTCGGGTATTTGATTAGAAGATATCTAATTGTACAAAGTAACTTTGAAACGTTTTATCTCTGGATGTACCTAATCTTATTTTTGGTAATTTTCGGGCCCAGTTCAAATTGGGTTCAGACCCAGAGTTTTGGAAACGAATTTTTGGGAAACTTATAAATTAAAATAGACTGTAACATATGTAAATATGTTTACGTTAATTAAAATGTACAGTTATTGAAGTATCTGTTTGTAATGTTAAAATAACCGCTTTTTACAAAATTCATATGTATATATACACGGTACATATACCAATATGACATATATCTGTCGGTCTGTCTGTTTGTTCCAGCTAATCTCTGGAACGGCTGCACCGATTTTGATGGGACTTTCACTGGCAGATTGCTGATGTTATAAGGAGTAACATAGCTTAATACATCAATGTTTTTTTTTTGTTTGAACAATATTTTTTTTGTTAAATTCAAATGCAGACGAAGTCACGGGCACAGCTAGTATTAACTATATTAAGTATAACTTGTGTTGATCAACCTAGGTACCACCACCACACTAACATCTTAGTCGTACGCTCTTATCAGAGCGGATGTGGTTGTTATAATGAAGACATTGACAGTATCGAAAGATACTGCTGTCCGTGAAATACTTACCCACAGAACATTTATTAAAGCAGTTACGTTTCGTTAAAAAAGGTATTCTAGTAGTAACGCAATGTTCCGCACGTTCGTTTTTCTACTCTCTTATCGTAAAGTTATTAATAATCATTAATGACTGCTGAGAAAAGGCCTCCTCACAGAAATCTAAGTTTATCATACAACTGTTTACCTAGCCAAGCTGAAGCCGGATCGGAATCAAACCCGAAACTCTCTGCGTAACATAATGGCATGGGCGTAACGGCATTTTTGTGCTACGCGGTACGTCAAAAGCCTTATTGTTATTTTATCTGCTACAAGTTTTAATAAAAATTCATCAAATTAACGTCAAAGCTAATGAACTTGCAACCAAGTAGGCACATAAACGGTTGTTAGAAGCACATAATCCTTGGCAACGTCGAATACCTGGAAACGCTGCGATTAGTTCCGACGCCTGAACGTGAATATAATAACGTCTGTTACATTCGCGAACACAACAACCTTAAGATAGTCGAGCAATGGTAATCTCAAGGAATTGTTAAAACTACTCAAGAGTGGGAGAACTATAGTTCGACCGGAGCGGTACCAGCGCCGCCCTCATAATCCGTCGTAAAGCATTACTTGTAATTCGGTTGGAGACGTGCGGTTGCCGGCTAAAATTTGAAGCGACCATCTTAGTCCTCAGGAGTGGCACGCATCTAACGAGCGAAGCTGGGCCGATTCGCTAGTATTGGTACACATTTCAATGCTTGCACTATAAAAGTTGGAAAAAGCGAAGAGAGTAAAAATGTATGTGGTATACATACATTGACCAAAATCGCAGGTTTTAAAGGACGCTTTTCTTTACTTATTTGACAAGCCCGATTTCATAGCGTTCAGGATACCTCAGAAGGAAGTGTCTTCCACATGATGCATGCACGTGAAAAGAATGAACGCGCAAACCTAAATGTAGAAGACCACCAGGAGTAATAGACCGTATATAGAAACTCATCCTTTGACGAAAAGTACGGGGGAAAAACGGTAACCACGTCAAATCATCATCAGATTTTTATCAGAGGTTAAAATAGTAGAGCCGATTAAACACACAACGGGAATCAACGAGTATGTCCCACCATATACTCGTGTAAAACAGATAGCATCGGACCATCTGATGTTAAGTAGTCGCTGCAGCCCATAGACATTCAACTTCAACGCCAAAAAGAAATGAAGTCTCACCTGAGCTCGTATGTTTGAGCATTGCTACTCTTGATAAAAATGGTCGCATAATACGTAAGTGAATACAACCTTTCCATCGACACTAAGAAATGTTTCATATATCAGCTGTGGCGGGGGTACCTCCACGGTCAAAATATGAGTTTTACTACATTAAAAACATAAAATTCTTATTTGAGCAAGATAACAAGATTTTAGAACGAAATCCTTCCAGGGAAAGGAAACATAATTACATGTACGAGGGAACGTGAACTAATTAAATCCGTGTAACGATTAGTCCATAGCCCTTAACACTGTAAAGCGTATTACCTAAGCCTAAACACGTTCAACGTGTATAAATCCCGTAATACTTGCCGACATACTGACGTAAAGATTAATCAACGTAAATATATTCATATTTTCTTATTTACATTTTAATTATAATAATGAAAATCTTAACTAATTATAATAAAAACCTAACCTAAACAGTCTAAAGGGAGTCCGAACTTACGCAGCGTGGTACCAAGAACGCTAGCCACATTCCCACATCAAATAGCGATCGCAATTCTCTGCGCGACATATGAATCAGCCCTCTTGTCACCGGCGGCCCACAGGTCTCTCGATATTTTTTGATCTGATCTTTCTCGTCCAAAAAGAAGATCCATGGAGAAACTCATTCCTAGCAATGGAATAGGAATAAGTTGATGATGAGCACAATTTTATCGCCGTCCGTAACCCACGTGTATCCTTATCGGTTGATGACGATATTTCCATGATCATACCATCATCATTTAGCCACAATCTTCGTGTGTGACCTTATCAGTTAATGGTGGTATTTCAATGATTCCACCACCACCATTTAATCGGCATTCGCAATTTTCGTGTGTCCTTACCAGTTGATGATAACATTTTCATGATCACACTACCATCATTTAACCTCCACTCACAATCTTCTAGTGTCCCTTCCGATTGATGATGACATTTCTATAGTCACCGTCATCATTTGATCGCCATCCGCAATCCCCGTGTGTCCCTACCAAGTTATACGCAACTTCAGTTAAGATACCATAAAATAGTTATAAGATAAAGATCCTACGTGGGGCTCAACATCGCGAGATTACTTGCAACTTATGTACCTACCTTCAACTTTGACGCGTGTTTCACAACTAAACGGCTGTAGGCACTTGTTTTAGTACGTTAAATTAAGTTACAAGTACGAGTTTTAATGTACTCTTAATGTTGTAACTTTAATAGTTTGTTCTGTACTAGTTTATGAGTCGTGTACTTAATTGAACCAGGTTAAGAAATATATTTTTGTTTGGGTGAAAACAAAAATATATTTCTTTTCAAAGTACTCGGTATTATGAGAGTGGTTTCGTTATGTGCGATTTCTACCCACTGAAAGCCTCAAAGTACCCAGTACCACGAGAGCGATTTCGTTATGTGTGAATTACACTTACTAAAAACCCTCGGCAGTCTTCCTGTACTTGTGAAGAACAGGATATCGTAACGAATCCAACTGGTATTATTCAACACGACGTCTTAGTCGGGTACATCTCAGAAGCTTCCACAGCTTCTTGGGCATCGGTCTATGCTAACGGTCATGGACTATTCACACTCTTATTCGTAGGAACGGCTCGAGCTCCCGCTCTTTCCACTCCGATTCCGGAATTCTTTAGGCAACTCGTGTAACAAGTAGAAGATACCGTTACGCTGGTCTCCACCTGCTGCTGGCTCTAGGGACAAGATAAATACATACCTAGGATAAGAAATACTTCTTAAATCAATAATAATATATTATCGTATAGATCAATACCTATGTACGGATCTACGATTGTTTATATTTCCGTTTAATAGACTGTTCCTTAGAGACCAGAGAGACAAGAATTATATCCATCCAGATAAACATCGTCAAATCGGTTAAAACATAACGGCAACGAAACGGTTACAAGAACACAAACGGCATTGACTATTTTCTTCTTTTTGAAAATGGTTAAACATGTAAATATGTAGTTTAAAATTCAATCGAATTAACAACCGCCTTTAAGCTGTTTGAAGGAAAAATAAACAATCTCATAAACGTAGTTCATCTCCAAACCAACCAAAAGAGTAAATTGCTCAGATAAACTCTCAAAGATTCAATTGAAAACCAATAAAATAGTTCTTTGTTAGTGATTCAAACGAGCTCCCTATTTGCGATGCGAATTTATTTCGTGTATGTTTTTTTCATTTTAAAATCGTTTTTAAATTCGATACGAGACCTCAAAAGGACGCGGCAAATCCGATCGCTTCGAGCCAGTCGAAAACCATTTCAAATATCATATAAATAAATTATTTTTATTCAGTGTTTTCGGTCGGTATTCCGAGAACCGTTGGCGAGCGGCCAAAAGTGAAAGTTAACAAGTTTCCCCGTTGTACATAGCACGAGAGCCTATGTTAAATTAGTACAAGTTTTTTTTATGACATGGCAGTAATAAACAAGCTTGCATCATCTGATGGTAAGTGATCACTGCCGCCCATAATTTTTTGCAACGAACTATATATAAAACAGGAGTCGCATTTAAAGGCAATATTTTTTAGAATATTCATATAATTTAAATGTTTTATGATACTATATGATTCATGTTTATGGCATATATAAATATTATAAAATAATTTAGCATCACACCCATTTTTTTTAGTTCGAAATGAAGTTCCCATGATTCTAAACATGTGATAGACAATCGTCGCATTACTTTTAGAAAGTACTTCAAATAATATAAATCAAAAAATGTAAGTGTAATTATTTTCATAGTCTCTTTTTTGTCATTTATTTATTTATTTTAGAACAAAAAGAACGGATCATCGCCACAAATATTTATCAACAAATAATTTTAAACTAATATTATCGCGGAATCGGTATATTTTATTATGTACCGGGTACTCACTATTACCGATAATTGTCAATGAATTGTTCTATATTTTACACATTATAATTTTTGTCAGTAAGCTCCCTGTCTACACGATTTGTTTATACAGGAGCGTCCTGGCAAGTGTCGGTGCCAAAAACGTACCGTGAACGGAACGGGGCCGGAATCGAAAGTGAAGCCAACAGATAAACAAACTATGGGAGAAATTTCACAGAGTCAGGGTTATCGGTTTATGTTACCGAAATAGGTAGGCGTAGACAAATAGGTCGACACAAATAATTTCTGCTTAAAATACCGACTTCAAAGATATATTTTACCTCTTTTGCCATCCTTAAGGATGCTAAGTACTTTCAAATAATGTTTTTATCAGTCCGGCTACATTTGGAAGCGAGGCGACCATCTTACTCCTTAGGAGTAGCAACGTATCTACGTACAACGTACAACGTATACTACGTACAACGTGTTTGTCTATGGGCTGCGACCACTTAACATCAGGTGGTTTGCATGCTCATTTGCTAATTCTCACTTAAAAAATGTATCTATATATTAATATATACATAACTTTATTCTAATTCAAGCTTTTTTACTTTATTGATTGGCCTAACGATAAGGCAGACGGACCACCTAATGGAAAGCAGTCACCGTCGCCTATGAACTACAACACAAGAGGAATCGGGAATAAATCGCCGGATAACTTACAGAATTTTATCCGTTATTTTTACTCTAAACTGTGATATTTTCTCTTCATTTTTTGATAAACTCAGTTGGAAGGATTTGGATTTGTTTTTATGGAAGGGTATACTTCCATAAAAACAAATCCAAATCAGTTTATAAATAAAGGAGTTATGCGGGAACAAATATTAAAAAACGAGCAAAATTGAAAGCGTCCTTCTTTTATTGAAGTCGTTTAATTTTATTTTAACAATTTAAAGATCTTCGAATAAATACCTATTTATACAAGGGCTTCAGTGAAATAACATCTGGTTGACACGCTCGTTTGCCATTGTCAATATGTAATCCTATTTTAGGTTATATTCGGGCTACAACGACTACTTAACATCAGGTCTTCTGCGCGCTGGTTTCCTACATTGCCCATATATATAAAAAATGTTATTTAGAGATATTTTAGGGCATCACGTCCTCAAATGGAAATATCTTAGTAAACACGGCGTGTTTAGCGGCGTATGAAATGAGGGCCGCGAATGTTTTTTCAGGACGCCTTCAGCGGCTCCTCGCTGTATTGATAGGATTTCGAAAGGGGTTCGCAATGCAAACAATGTCGACATCCAGATTTAGGGTTTGTTGCTACTGATTTGAAATTTTACAAGCATTTTGGCTTCGATAGTTTATTTATCTGATCCCTCTGATCGAAATTGACACGACAATCTTATTAAGAAAAAACTTAACATTTGTTTCATACTGTACTTATCTAAAATACGTATTAACATATGACAAAATTAGGACTAATTATCTTTTATGTATTGATATACCTAATCAATTTATATCTTCCTCGTGAAATGGCTTAAAATAATTACGTGGTCACGTACGTACTTCACATTCAAAAATATTCTTAATTAAATCTTTCAACTTCGTAACTCGCAATGTATCGTGATAAAAAGTTTAAAAACAATCGTCCTAAGGTCTTTAAAATTGATTATCTAATAATTGTAACAGTAAATTTTGTCTGTACATATAACGATGAACGAATATATTTAACGTAAAAAGATTAATTTAATGTTAGAAAAGTAACAAAGGAGCGTTATGTTAGATAGTCTGCAGCCCATGGACAGCAATATTCAACTTTAAACAGGACTAAAGTCCTGTCTAACCTCGCACACATACACGCGTTACTTCTGCTGAGGATTAAAATGGTCGCCTCGCTTCTAGTTTAGCCGACAACCGTCACTCTTCAACCAAAACACAAAAGTTGCTTTATGGTTACTATGATAAATAACTATAAAGGTTCTTTTTAATAATAACGTAAATAGACATCAAATATTTTACCCGTCTATTAAGCCAGGCAAGTCAACGTAATCTGAATGCAAATCAACTTATTCTTAACTTAGAAAGTGGTAAGCGGTTTTATGAATGGCTCCATTACAAATCCATTAGTTCAGGTTACAACAATAACCTCACACAAAAAGACCTCATGGGCGTTACCAACTTATTAAGCCAAATGGCGAACACAAAGGCTATGATTATCCGATAAAAATAGCGGAAAGTAAAAGGTTTTACCTCTAAATTAGGAGTCGGTGGAATATTATATATTTTTTTATGCGAGAAGAGTAGCAAACGAGCAGGCAAACTACCTGATGTTAAATAGTCGTAGCCCATATGCATGTACGTACAAACACAAACACAACTGTAGGCCTATTTGAGTTCGAGCGTAGAGACGTTGCTACTCCTGAGGACTAAGATGGTCGCCTTGCTTCAGTGTAGTCAGCAACCAATACAAGTCAACACTGCTTTACGACGGATTATGAGGACGGTGGTAGTACCTTCTCGGGCGAATTGTAGTTCTCCCACCTTTAAAAATCAAACATCAAAGATTAATTACAAATACTTTTTTATTTATTATTTATTTATCATAAATGATTTTAAAGTAATACGAGTATCATCAGAAATTATACATTTTTTGTTTCGGTTGGAGAGGTGCGGTTGCCGGCTATACCATGAAGCGAGGCGACCATCTTAGTCCTCCTAAGTAGCAACAACTACGTTCGAGCTCAGATGCGTTTTCGGTCGTGTTTCTAGTTGTATGTGGATGTCTATGGGCTGCGGTATCTTAACATCAGGTGGTGTGCATGCTCGTTTGCTACTCTTCTCACATAAAAAAATAAAAAAATAGATTCGAATAACAGTAAAAGAATTGCATGTTTGTGCACACCTATAGCTGGAAGGCTGCGATATGTTTGTATTACAGCCATAAATTAGTCGGCAGTAGGCAGAGGCGCGGCCTTAGCACAAGTCATAGTGTTAAGTAATGGCGACTTTATTTCTTTAAGGGCGACTACATCTCCACGACATTTTTTTTGTCTTGCAAATTAAGGCACAATTGAGGCAAATTATCTGTGGTTTATTGCTCCATGTCAAAAAAAATTGAGGATAATGTTATCTGGAATGAATTTCGGTACTACGTGATGACATTACATATGTTCAAATATCTTTCTATAATTACATCTGTTTCAATGTGCACTGTTTACTCTAAAAAATAAAACGTTGTATTATCTTGAAACTAAGATATCAAGAAAAATAATTACAGTTAAGATAATTGTATTTTCAAGCAAATTTTTAAATGACATATTATTATAAACCTTATTATAGCCGGCTTTTAAGCTTCTTTTCTGATTATATTTCTGAAAATATTTAAACTCAGGTATTTAAGATCGCTAAGACTGCAATTATAGTCCAAGGAATGACTGTAAATTAATCGACATTGTAGGCTGAGGCGCGGCGACTAAACAGGAGTTATGATCTTAAGTAATGGCAAGCCTTATAGCCTTAGGGGGATGACAAATACTCTACTTTGTGGTTACATAATTTGTACTATATTTTAACAGGAAGGTACCACCGTTGCTATCATAACCCACATTTAACGGAATCTTGTGTTTCGATTGAATTGCAGTGATTGCATAATACATATACTTACAAGCTATGCGACCAGCTTAGTCCTCAAAGTAGTAACTTATAAAGGTACATATGATTTCAGTAAGAACTTAAATTCTATTTGTGATCAACCATAACAGTCTGTAGGCTGCAGTGACTTCTTAACTTCAGATGGCATACATACCCGTTTCTTATTTTTTTTATTATACTAAAAAACTATTGGCAGAAGGCATATACAGCCTTGGAAGAGGTGTTGCAAAAATTTCTACCAACATCCGTTTGGATCATACAGAAATACATATTATTCAATTTAATAGAAATTTGTGGCGAAAGACGGTGGTACTTGTCAACATTATTTAGTCTTATTAAGATTATTGTATTTTATTATAACTATATTGTCCTATTAAGACTATATTGTCTTAAGCAGCACTGTTGAGATTTTCCATATCCATTTACAGAACAACTGCAAACTCAACATCTGGCGAAAAACGATCACATGTCACACCCTCGTTACACAACGAGAAACAACGCCAACGGGCGATGACCCTTTGAGAATTTTCCGGGTAAAAAATACCACACGATGCTGTATTTCCGTAGTCTAGAGCAACAAGATCCGCAGTTTGAGATCACCATATCGTATCATAACGTGAACTATATAACTTTTAACTTAACAAATTAATTGCTTATATGTCGCAAGTGTGCGATCAGCCTAAAGCTCATCTCGTTTCGCTCAGCACACGTGAATACCGCTTTATTCGCCTATAAACTCGTCTGTCGCGTATATCTCTTCGCAAATGAGATCTCGTATTCGAGATTTAAGATCTAAAGACTAAAAGGTAGAGAATCTTAAAAATACTGTAGTTGTAGATATTGTCCCCGCAGATATTTCTGATGTTTCTAGTGTGATTTATCACTGCTCTATTAAAAAAAAAAAGAAAATATCTATTAACTTACATATATATGTAAACGTATTACAGTTGGTGGAACTCTTCGTGGTTTGATTGCAGCATTAGATTCTAGCATTAGATTACTCGTCAATACTGTTGTGTTATGACTTCTCTCATTTCACATTTTAATAAAATGTCGATTAACTTAAATATAATACAGTTGTCACTACTTGTTGTGTTTTGATTGATTCTACCTCAATACCTATTTCTGATGTTTCTAATCTGTAGTGTTGTGCTGTCACTCGTTTTAAAAATTTGCTAAAATATTAATTATTTATATGTAATGAAATTGTTGTTTTTTACTGATTGCAGCAATCGTTTATGTTTTAGATTCAAATATGGTATCATCTCTACTATATCCTGGTTGAAAGTTTTAATCCTAAGTTATACGTTTTAAAGGCGATAAATTTATTTTAATTTGACTACAGCAGAAGGTAGTATAGCCACACTTATCTCCGTAGTTTCTGACTTTCATTTTAGTATAGAAGCCGTAGTGTTCAAATATTATAAAATGCCAACTAACAAGCGTAAAAAGTGGCAAAATTCTTAATGGTTTGATAGCAGAATTGAAAAAAGAAAAGAGATTATGCTATATTACACCAAAAATTACACGTAAAACTTTTTAGGAATGCAAAACACAGTTCGATCTCATATCAACTTAAGTTTTTGTGCTATAAAAATAGAAAAGGGCATACGGTCCCGATGTTAAGTGGTCACAGCGCCCATGAACATTTATAGTCGACCTCAAATAGAATTGTGGTTCCACTCGGGATCGGTCACGTAAGACATTGGGACTTTCGTTCTTTTACTTAAGTTGTTTAGGGTATTTGCTGAAAACTATTTTTTATAATGGAAGAGAAGCAAACTAGCGTTTAGGCAACTTGATGTTAATCTCTGCAGCCCGTAAACATCCAAGATCAGTCTAAAACTGAATTGACGTCTTGTGTGACGTCGTGAATAGATGCGTTCCTACTTCTGAGGATAGGGATGGTTGCCTCGCTTGTAAGCATAACCTCGCCCTCATAATCCGGCGTAAATCATTACTTGTGTTTCGGTTGGAGAGGTACGGTTGCCGGTTACATTCTGAAGCGAAGCGACCATCTTAGTCCTCCTAGGTAGCAACATATCTACGTTCGAGCTCAGATAGAATTATTGTCTACCATGGATTCTACGTTATTTTTTCCTTGTTTAAGTTTAACAGCTTTGATAAAAGTGTGTCGGCTGCCTAAACACACACCGTCTCGACACACGCGAATACCATTTTATGCGCTCATAAAGTCGCCTGTCGCACGCCTGTAGCTCGTTCACTTCGCAAATGAGATGGCGTCTCGTATTCTTTTACGTGCCATGACACTGCACTGACGTTCTACAATATGTGAGGTTAATTGAGAATTCACGGATACGATAACAGGTTGAGAATTAAAGTTCGAGGGGAGATGCCATCGTCACCCTTATAATCCGCCGTGTAGCTCTTGTTTTGGTTGGAAAGGTGCGGTTGCCTGATACATTTAAAAGTGAAGCGATCATCTCAATCTTCAGGAGCAACGCATCTAAATACGATTTTAGTTAAGACCTCATTCCTGTTTGAGGTTGCACGTGGATTTCCATTAGTCAACAAATACGTGCGTATAAACACACTTCTAGATATTTAGTTAATCTAACAGTGATGTTTATTACAATATTACAACACTTATGACTAAACATTAAATAAAACAGAAACACATAAAGTATAAAATTATATTAAAGGTTTATAAAAACGAAAAGAAAATCATAAGAAACGAACGAACAAATAACGAAAGGTCAAGTACTATATCTAATGACTGCTGCCTATTGACATCAGTCCAACTTTATACAGGACATAAAGAGTTGGACAGATGAGTACAGCAGACATAAAGGCCTAACAGTCCTACCTGAACACCATGACAAATGCTATTCCTACTGCCTAAAAAGTATATTTGTCCAAAACACAGTAAGAGATAACAGGATTATGCCGGCGACTTCACTCGGATTTTAGTGTAAAGTTAATTACGCCAGATTCAAATGGGGCTTGAGGCTTGGCGGCAAGCAAACATGCTTTGACGACACTGACCTGTAAAGCTTTGGCGCAAGATACAACGGTAACGCGTGTGTAATTGTAGTCGTTTACGGAATTAATAGTAGTGTTACATGAACTGAAGAAAAATACGGAAAGTGCATATATATACTAGCAATTCAATATATATAAATAAATATATATATATATATAAATCTATTAGATTAAGTAACTAACTAGATAATGAAAATCTAGCATCTAGAAACTAAACGATTAGTAAAAAATGTACTCTTAAGCCGAAAATCCTAATCAAACGAAATACCATTATATTTACACACAACAATTATAATTTAATACACTTTTATTATACATATGTATATCCCAACTTTTTTCATCCCATTGTGCAGGACAAATGTTCTCAGACATTCACCACTTCCTCGTATGTGTGCCGGATATAACAGACTTTGTGCTATTTATAAGAACATTGCATTAATTTTCGTCTCCGCCACATCAATAAAGTCCAAAATTTTTACAGCTTGATGATAATTGTCAATTTAAAATAGTTTAATACCTAACACATTAGTACCTACGTATTGTACCTAACTACCTACCAATGTTGTTCATGCCTATAATTGGTGAACGCACCAGTATTTGTAATTAATTTAAAATGTATATTGTGTATATATAGTGTGTAACGCTGTTGGCATGTAAAAAA
>DWON01007933.1:0-12501 GCA_018251015.1 Phocides pigmalion okeechobee
AAACAATGTTACTTATAAACATCACTGTGACGGCGGTATAGGTGGAACCTGTTGACAAAAGATAACCTAGCGATAGTTTAAACGGCGAAAACGCCCTTGTTTTATATCATGTGAAGATTCGAACTAAAACCGATATCAAGTAAATTTGTTCTCCCATTTTCCTACCTTTCAGTACAATTCAAATGTATTTTTTACAAATATGTTATTTATAGATACATTACTCATTTATAATTTAAACTCGACTCTTATTCAGAAATAACTGAGGGCTCGATTGAACGGATTGTTGTATAAGGTAGAAGGGAAGCGTTCTAAAGGTCGGTAGTATCAGCAACACAGTTCTACAGCAGGAACGCAACCGTCAAAAGTGACCAGGTATTACACGGACTGCAGCGACTGGCAGCAAATACAACTCTCTCAACGCCTACATCGTCACACCCACGACCTCTGACGAGAGATTACGATTAAGAAATAAAAATCTTGTCATCTTTTATTTGACGTCAAAAAAGGAGTAGGTTCTCTATTAAAATGGTTTCTTTTATGTTGGTTTAGGCACAACTTTGTTATTTACGTTTAGGAATTAAATGTTTTTTTTTGCAAATGGTATATTCCTTTTAATCTTATTATTTCCAAAAACAAAATATTAACCTTGAGATCGAAAAAAGGGAATGAAAATTTATACTAGATTTTTTTTAATTTTAATTAAGTAATACTAGATTTTTTTAATTTTAATTAAGTAATATATCTGTTAATACATATATACAAATAAAAATACATATAAAATAAATTAACATTTCCGAGAATAGTAACACAATATACAATTAGAGGTCCTTATTTCGAGGTCAGATTTTAGTTAAAATTATCGTTATCAACAAATCGCTGTCTATGCCACCTTGGTACAGCCATTTATATATGCCACAGATAATAAGGAGTAAGAGATTAAAATTCTGACATTAAAGCCATCTCAAAATGTCGTTAACCCCATAAATTCTTGTTTGTGTTCTGGTCCACTTAAGTGCGAGTTTATGCGCATTACTGGGGTTAATTTACATAATTACCTCCCTCAAAACTTTGGTTGCTTTCACCCAACTTTTGGTTTTAATCTTAATCGCGGCATGTGATATGAATGAGGGTAAAGTAATGGAAATAAGGGAAACGCAGGACTTTGGAAGACACTTTTTGACGTGTATACGTGTTTGAAGTTGATTTCGTAGTAAGAGGCAATTCTCAAATCCGATAGTAGTAAAATAAGTGGATATTGTTCGGTTATAGCTTATAGCTTATAGCTTAATTTAATTTATCAGGATGATACGAAGTTTCCATTTACTAAAAATTCCCTCGATGGTCTCTTTCAGTGTTTGTAGAGAACACCAAGACCTCAAAACAAATGAAACTGGTATTCTCTAGCACGACGGGCCAATCGGGCACATCTCTGGGGTGTTTCTTCGGCTCCTCAGACACTGGTTTGCGCCTACATCCGTGGGATCACTCACAAAATGTACTTTCGGAAATTGCTACATCAGTGCATTCAAGCTTACACTCTTACTAGTACCATTCCAGATTCATGAGGATTATTTTTTGTCGCCTCTGTGATACACTGGAGACACCGTAGCAGTATTTTAGTTCTGAACTATAGACAGAATAACTGAATATGTACAGTCGACATCCAATACTTAATTACACAACTGTACTGACGATTAAAGATTTTAAATTGCCGTGACCACGAGTCAGACGGCTGGTTCAAAACATCAGCTATCAAAAATCGTTTAAAGTGAGTACCCGGTACATAATAAAAAGTATAATTTTGCGAAGATACTAGTTTAAAATCACATCATGTCATAGTTACTAGATCAAAGAATTCGTTACGTTGTAAGCGGTTTGTACACGTCGCGCGGGGCGGAGGGGGGTGCGTAAAACTTTGAGGTCGTTTCACTGTGTACGTTTCTATGACTACCTACACGTATTTACGTAAAACGGCTATGTCCACGGCACAGCCATACCATGAAAGTTTATGTAAGTGTAGCAAACGAGCATGCAAGCTACCTGATGTTGAGTACTAGCTGCAGCTCATAAAAATACATACCAGAACTAAAATACGACTGAAGTCCTTTTGGAGGTCGTATATTGATGTGTTGTTACTCTTGACGACGAAGATGTGTCGACTTGTATGTGCGTCCTATCCTTGTATGTCACGCCTCTCGAAACGAAATCAAGAATTTCTACAAAGATAAATATCTTAATCGTTTTGGAATAACCGGAATTTATGAAATAACGGGAACTAAAACAGACTCATAGATTGTATTGTGTAGCTTTTTATTAGTTGTTTATTAGCCTTCTTTTTTATTTTTTGTTCCTCCTTTTTGTGTATTATATATTAAATTTAACCCTACTCCCAACTATCACATCTTTTAATATTGTGTACTAGTTATCAGTGGAAACTTTACTAATGTTTGATATTTTTATATTTAAATTGTACAACTATTACATGTTTCCCAAAAGGCAAATAAAATAAATAAAATGAAATAAACCCCCAGGTGTTACCGCAAAAAGATTGAGATAAACTGGATATCTTCTCGATTTAAGCAGGGACTTTAGTCAAGTGGATATCCAAGCACTAGGTATATAGTACAAAGCTGGGAAAACTCCATTTGGCTCTCAAATAGGGATAAACTAATATTTATAACATTTGGTTGTTTCCGATTTTAAATTTTAGGACTTATTGCTCCGATATTAATGTGTATTGGAGTTAAGCCAAGTCAATGGTTCTCAACTTCCTAGTTTGATCTGGGACTAGCATGCGACCAGTAATGCTATTTGAATCCTGGCACAAACTTACGTCTTTATTCTAAATCCTGCTACAAGAACGGTACTAGAAAAATTGTACTGCAAACTCTGCTGAAAAAAACGGTTTTTTCTTTACGTAAGAAGAGTACAAAATATACATGCAGGCCAGGCCACCTGATTTTAAGTAGTCACTGCAGCCTATAAACATCTTCATATAACGTCAAACAGGAATTAATCCATATGTGGGGATTTTTTGGGGGCTTTTGGGGGTTGAATATTATTTTTTAAAATGGGGGGAACCCCGGTTCGTTCGGGGGGGTACCCCCGCCGCCCCCAAAAACCGCCGTAAAGCTGTTCTTATATTTCAACTAAAGAGGTGTGGTTGCCGACTACAATTACAAGCGAGGCGACCATCTCAGCCCTCAGGAGTCCGCTGCTATGGACGATGTCAAGCAGGACTCGTATAAGGTTGGATGTACATGTCAGTGGGCTGCAGCGACCGTTAATATCTTGTGGCGTGCACGCTCGTTTGCTACTTTTGTAACATAAAAACATTTAGGTTCTAACTTTTAATTTTTAAATATACTCTTATGATGTAAGATAGGTTTGCATACAAAAAAGTTGAGAAGCATTGAGCTTGATCGGCTTGAGTTCTCTCAAAACTCTAAACTTGTTGCAATAATCTCAGTTTTAATATTCTTTATACCAATTTATAGATATAATAAAGTGTAATAAAATTTTACAAAATTTATTTATAATGGTACAGTCTAGTTTACAGTATTAATGGCAGAAATATTCGATAATTTGCCATTCGGAAATAGTCTTCGAATATTTTTCTTGCGCGGTTATAAAATACAGACTGATACTAGATACATTGTAATATTAACGGATACTTACAGTTAATGCTTTTTAATTGCCGATATTTCGAACCAGTTACATGGCTCGTGGTCACGGCTAAAATAGTTATAATCATTTATAGAAGAATAAAAAAACCGGTTTGATATTAATCTAAACTCGTATATGATAATAGGCAATTTAAAATATAGATTTCGAGAAAATCAATATAATTGTTAATCGTGACAAATGAAACGAACAGACAAAATATCCTGAATATATATATCCAGAATATATTTAAAAGTGAAAATGTAAATAATACCTAACAACAATGTTTTTTTTATATTTATCTCCTCCTCTCTTTTTCTAGTTTTGTCTATATCACGTTTTATATTCTGTCAATATATTTTTTTGGGTACCCGCTCAGTTCCCATACAATATAGCGTGATAATACAGCCACGGAAAGCGGATACAAGCATTCTATATACAAAATTTGAGACTAATTACAGCAATAGTTTACAAAAATAAACGAATAAGCCAACGGACAACGTTTCACTTTTACATAGTAGTCAGGATGAGGATTAATAGCTTTTCTTCCAACATAACGAAGACGTACACGAAGATAATTTGCAGTATTTATGACGTTACAGTTAACGTCAGTCATTAATATCAGTTTCACGAGCATCCAGAAAACGTTGAAGAGGAATATAAAAATGGCTCTAATTATGACTGAGTTTCAAGTAGGTCGTTTCCCCAACTTATCTCTAACAAGTGGTAATAGGGTGGTGTATAAACCTCGATCCATAAACTCGTTTATGGCCCATCAGTCGGACTGGCGTTTTATGTCCGTCTGTCCCATAGATAATAGACTGTTTCTGATAGCATCGACCTCTTTAAGTTAGAAAGCAAGGAACATGCAAGCACGATCTACGTTCCCTCTGAGTGTGTACCGGATTTACCGAAACTCTGAACTTGTCCTGGTGCCTACGTCATTAATGTTCAATAAGATTTACCAGAACTCTGAGAACGTGATTGACCTGGTCATTAATGTTCCATAAGTCTAGCTTAGGTTACAAGTATATAAATAAACAAAACTTTTCATTATTATATTTATCTAGCGACCCGGCACAGTTCCGCTCGGGTTAGAGTTTATAATTACTTATATTATTTTTCTTTCATACATGCATCCAGTTATTACCTAGTTGCAAAAACTATCAATTACAAACATCTATTGTGAACGATGACTGAATTACTATATTGAATTTAACTATTTAATTTGTCGCCCAATCAACAAAAAAAAAACCTAACTTATTAAAGACCTACTTCAGGAATCACTTTACCTGTTGTTGAAAACTGAGAAAATCCGTCAAGTACTTTCTGCGTTTATCATGAACAGACAAACAGGCGCGACATGGACTTTGTTTTATAATATTTAGAGATATACTATAATCCTTATAATTTTAATGACAATAATGAAAATCTTAAAAATTCTAAAAGGAGTCCTTGCCCATGCGGCATGGTGCCAAGAATGCTAGCCGAATTCCAGCATTGAATAGCGATCGTAATTAAATACTATGTACATAACATAAACGATCATTATTGTTCGCTATTATAATTAAGGAATCTACAGCAAGAGGTATTCGCGGGGGGCGTAACACGTCACACAAGAAAGCAAGATGGCGCGATTTGACCACGGCATCTACTTATGAAAAAATATGAAATAAATTAACTGGTTGTTGGTTTAATAAAAAAAGTTAAAGGAAGATACGAGTTTTCAATGCAGAATTTATTAATTATTATTCTATGATTTTCAACTAACATTATCGTGAAATTACATTTTACTATGAACGAACGTGAGTTTAATCGTGACCACAATCCATGCAAGTGGGTCGAAATATCAACAATTAGAGAATCGCGACGTAACGTTAATAGTGATTGTTTTCCGTACATTTATCAAGTATATAGTGTAACACTGATTGACTATACTTAAATTTGTACTTCCTGTATAATTGTATCTGGTCATCGTCTACATCGGGGGACGTTCCAGCTTCATTGGGCGGCGAAGACGGGCCTGCGGGTTGCACCCCGGACTAACTATCATAGATCTCACCCACTCTTAATTGCGGGGGCTCAAGATAATCTCTCCAATGCTCAACTCCCGCTGCAACCCTCGTCCACCAATTGGAGTCCCCTGCTGCCGACGAGTCGTACAGCCCACGGACCCAAGTGACGTATTGGCGTACGGTTTCGCTGGGCTAGCTTCACATCACGAGTCAGGTGACCTGCGGTTCCAGGACAGCGTTAAGAACAAGTTTTCAGCAAGTTAGCGAATTGATGATGACGATGTAGACCTTTACCCTTTCTCCCCGCATGAGCGGGAACAGTAACAAGTCTGACGCTACGGCCTTCTCTCTTCTTCTCCGTGGGGGTAGCGACTGGTTCAAGACCGTTGAACCCTTTCTAAAGAAATATATCTAAAGGCTATTTCTATTTTACACGTAATACTTTCATTTACTAGAAATTGTGTGCATATGGCAGACGAAGGATTCCGACACACACAATTGGCTATCTCGTTACATCACTGTCTTTCTAAAGTAACAATGTGTAATGTGCATGTTATAAATGATCGATATTATTTATGACGAGAGTTTGTTGCGCCGGCTTTTTTCTTTCGGTCAACCTTAGCAAATAGGTGCTCAAACCAGATAAACTGATTTTACATTGTAGTTTTTATATTTATTAAGTGTATATAATACCTTTAACCAACTGAAATATTTGAAATTGATTTTTATGTTGTAAATACAACTGCAAGTGCCCATCACATAGTTAAAATGTGATTATTATCATCATGCTAAAGCCGAAATATAAGCTTAAACCCGAAACAAGTCATCTAACTGCTGGTTAAACCCATCAGAACTTCAATTGGCACTATCGAAGCGCCGTTCTAGATGCATTTAAAGAGTTACGGGTGACGTTCAAAATAAATTAAACTGAACGTGGACGGATTAATAGAGGAACTCCAGACTAGCGGCGAGAGCGGAATTTGCATAAATTAAGATGAACGTGCAAACCAAGCGACGACGACTCCAACTAAAATTTCTTACGAGAACACTGGGAACGATTGTCTATTAAACTAGTTCCTAATTTTGAATCCAATGTGATGTATTGTTTTTTTTGTGAGAAGAGTAGCAAACGAGCATGCAAACCACCGGATGTTAAGTAGTCGCAGCCCATAGAACTGAAACCCTATCTGAGCTCGAACGTAGATACGTTGCTACTCCTGACGACCAAGATGGTTGCCTCGCTTCAAAGTGTAGCCATCGACCACACCTCTCCAAACGAAACACAAGTAACGCTTTACGGCGGATTATGGGGGCGGTGGTGGTACTTCCCCGGTAGAACTATAGTTCTCCCACCTTAAAAGACCTGTCATTACCCTGCTATCAATAAATTAAAAATATAATAAATAACAATTTGGATAAATAAGCAGTGTAAGGCTGGTAGTAATTCCTGATTATTAGATGCGAGGTCTGTGATTAGAATTGCTGGCATGCACTACTAATTATTTTAATTTACGAGCGTTTTAGAACATTTCTAACGGTTAACTTAAAAGTAGTTTCATTGTATAAATTTTGCTAGTTTTATTGTAAAGTAATAAATGAATCACATCATGCTAAACCAACAAATTGTAAAATGACAATGTCTATCTTTAAAACATCTTACTTCATACAGACCGTTTATGAAAGTTTTCACAAAGTTAGTATCTTAAAGATGGTAGAGCCGTTAGAGCTCGCCCAGTGCAGCACCATCGCCACCCTCATAACCCGCTGTAAAGCAACATGCTCTTCATGTATCGTGTTTTAGTTGGGGAGGTGTGGTTGCCGGGTACACATTATTGGAGGCGACCATCTTAGTCCTCAAGAGTGGGAACGCATCCGCGTCCATCCTTAAATACAACTTGTGTCCTATTTGAGACGTGGTTGTCCATAGGCTGCAGCGACTACTTAACATCTGGTGGCCTGCATGCCCGTTTCTTACTCTTTCACAATACAAAAAAAGTGTCAGTTTTCTCCTTACTTTTCTTTCCTTTCGAAAATTTCCTTATTTCAAACAAGAATATCATGCTCTTCCTTGCCCGCAATGAGGATGGGGTCGTTAGACACCTTCTGTTACACATACTCAACGGTACTGTCGATTCTAGTGGCAGATCTTCCCCCCTCCGTTTTTGTAAACAGTAGGGATTATTCAGATCCCTAGAGTTTCTTTTTTAGCCGAGCTACAAGGGAAAGCATTGAGTGTTGACGTGGTCCAATGTCTATCCACTAATTAGTAGGCGACGCGCACTTTGGTCATACAACCGTCTATCAGTAAGGGTAGGACCTAGCAGCTACCAAAATAGGTACCCGTGTGTTGTCATATTACCAAGTAGACTGCATCGTTTTATATTTTAATCCATCCATCGACAATTTGAAGAACCAAAGGCTCTCCTAATTTGCAACAAGATTCATCAGTCTGAGATTTGCGAAGTTTATTCTATGGTAACGTTTGACAATTGATTTTGACGACCGTACTGAATTTTCCACAAGGAAGTCGCTCCTGTCCAACTACCATTCTAACGTCTTCAGGAAATTCCTTAGTTGCTTAATAGGCCTATCTTCATCTCTGGTCGTAAGAGCGGCATCCACAGGAAGAGAAGGAGTATGGCTATTTGGGATCAACACCACACGTTAATTAGTTTTAATTTATATAAAACACAAATTATTTGTTACCTACTACTATATTAATAACACCATACTATAACTAATCAATACGATTATAACTGTACGATTAATCGTACAGTACGAATGATCCCTTTCAACAACGACTGTTTCGCGTTTTTGTTGAGTATTCATTTACACGTTGCTTTTTACAGTTGAAATTCTTTAAAAGAGTTGCAAGTGTGGTCGTATTGTCTTTTTTGCAATGAAATTTGTTAAAATCCTACTGCTCTTTTCCATTTCAGCGCATTTTTGGGACTCATTCGGGGCTTCTTTATTTGGTGGCATGACCAACATGTCTCTCTGTATAAAATGTTACTTTGTTCTCTTATTTCGGTTAATATTTGTCTAAACTTTGTGTTACAGTCCTGAAAGGCTTGTCTTTATTTTTTTATTATTTTCTTCCAAGAAAAAAATGAGGTTATTTACATTTTTATAACAAAAATGAAAATCTTAAAATTAATTATAATAGTAACCTAACCTATACAATCTAAAGGTATTCCGTGCCCATGCCGCATTGTTCGAAGAACGATAGCCGCATTCCTGCGTTAAATTGCAATCGTTATTCTCTGCGCGAGATAAGAACCAGCCCTCTTCTCACCGACTGCGTCGATCAAACGTAAGACTAATTGTATGAAATTTGTTTTATGCACTCGGACCCCATGAACCTAAAAATTAAGACCAAGAGCTTATTAAGACGTTTCATGTCGGACCGCAGCTACGAAAAAATGCTTCATGGTAGATATGGATGAAGTGGTAATGCCTCCGACAGGTTTCACACAGGTTCTACCAGTTTACAAGTTACTTTAGATCACTTTTCATGTAATTTACATGCAACTTGGCTACTTCTATAACATTTAATAGGTCGTTGAATTATAAGGACTCTTAGGTTAAACGTGACTCCAACAGAAAGATACCACCATCGCGTATATCACGCATACCATTTAGCAATTCTTGTAATTTTGTTAGACAAGTGTGGTTGTCGACTACACTTATAAGCGAATATAAAACGTAAGAAACTTTGCTGCTGGACGTTGGACCTCAAATAGGATTTCAGTCCTATTTGGGATTTTATATGGATGTCTATGGACTGCAGCAACTACTTCTGTAACAAAAAGTACATACGTATAATAATGTGGTACTAGAATAACAGGAAATTTTAATTTATTTCTCTTAGAATACAAAAATGAAGAATACTCTTTAGTTAGCAACCTCTCGGACTATGCCCTTGCCTCTGTGGCAACACAAGAAGAAAAAGGGTTTGACATTTAATAAGATTTGTGTAAGGCCATTCACACACTGGGCCGCGCCACGCGACTCTGTATATTGAGCGTTGTACTGAGTACCTTAGTATTTAGATACAACGCACTGACATGAAAAGCTGCACTTCTCTATGTTGTAGTTCCGTGATTCTGTGCATCGTCGAATGCAAAAATGGCGCTTTTTTTCTTTCGTGGTGAAATGGACTTCGATTTACATTGATAACATCGACAATGTCTCGCCACGCGAGAAAGCGTTATCATCGATTATGCAGTCAATCCATCGTCTTACTCACAATCTCGTGGACTTCAATTTGTATACCACACTGGCAATGCTTCTCGGCATGAGAAAGTGGCTCGCGTGACTATAGTATGCCTCCGCTGTTCTCATCGTCGAAAAGACACTAGTTTCTATAGTTAATACGAGCAGTACAATACACTTTAAATGTGGTCGAGTCATTAGAGCTCGCCCGGAGCGGCACCACCGCCACCCTTATAATCCGCCGTAAAGAAACGTGTTCTTCATGTATTGTGTTTCTGTCGGCGAGGAATGGTAGCCGGATACACATTATTCTTATATTAGGCGACCATCTTAGTCCCCAAGAGTAGAAACGCATCCGCGTCCATCCTTAAATAGAACTTCTGCTCTATTTGAGATTGGACGTGGTTGTCCATGGGCGGCAGTGACCGCTTAACATCAGGTGGCCTGCATGCCCGTTTCTTACTCTTTCATTATAAAAAACTGACAACACCACTCTATAAGAGAAAGCGGCGCGTACGACTGTAATATACCTCCGCTGTCCTCATTGTTAATAGACATCAATTTGAATAGATAACACACGCGGTACATCATCATACCCTCGCTTGCACGACTATAATAAGACACCGCTGTCTTCATCGTCTAATAATCATCAGTTTGTATAAGAACCACGTGCGATACATCACACTGACATCACTCCGTAAGAGAAAGCGGCGCGCGCGACTATAATATACTGCCGCTGTCTTAGTTGTTGAATAGACAACCAGACAAGAAGTATCCAGTGTACATATAGGATCAGTTTGTATAGATAACACGCGTGGTACAACACACTGGTAACGTCTCGTCGCACGGAAGAGCGGCCCAGTCAGAGCCTGCCTTATATGTACGCGGTTCTGGAAGAAATGCTTCGTTATTTATTCATGTAACTTTTGCCTCGTACGATTCAGTGACCGACCACTGACCTTTCGGAACTAAATGGCGTACTGGAAGTATCAGGCCAATTATAAATAAGTAATTTGAAGGTTGTTGCAATTTAAATGTAAGATCTTTTATTATTACACTGCAATGGTACTGTTACCGGTTTAGGAATCTTACTACCGTCTAAAAATGGATGTTTTAGTTTAGTTTTAGTCAGATGACCATTCTGATGTACCGATAATTTTGTCTTCATCCGTTAAAAAGCATGGTGGACATATGTTTTTATCCGAAAAAAAGTAGTACGTTCTCAATTCAGTAGATTTTTTTATTTATTTTTGTTTATCGCATAATTTTGTATTTATTGCTAATTTTGAAAAAAAAATTTGAGGGGAATCATAAATGAGACAACGTGTCGGCTTCGGTATCGATATTCGGTATATTATAAATGTAACAGATTCCAATAATAGTGCCCAAAACCTACATTTGACTATTGGTTATGGGCACAGATAAAAAATAGAGTTCTTTAGTAAATAATTAATACAACCAATTTTGATAGTCGATAGTGTTGTCTACACTTCTAGATTAGGCCTTTTAAATTTGAAGAAAAATAGAGAATGAAGTTATGAATTCATTTGATGAATTTTGATCGATTAGAAATATAACAGATGGAAATAAAACATACATAGTTTTAAAAGAAATGAGCACCTTAAGGGTGATAAAATAAGTTTTTACTTTGCAGTACTCACGATTTACGATTATTGATTGACGATATTTCAAACCAGTTGTATGGTCCGTGGTCACGGCTAATCTGCGATGATGGCGGAAATCGCAAATAGTGCAAAGTTCATTGCGTAAATATATAGTTAGTGTAGTGTGAGATATGGAACCCAAAAAGAAAAAACGAACTAAAAGTAGGGTTAGATTAATCTAGGATTACATTACACAGTACATAGAAAAAATGTATGTACCGCGATAATATTTCTTTATTATATTTTTGGTAAAAGTTATTAATATACAAAACCTTAGGCGTTTTAACGGTAACATAATTATCTTGAGGGCGTAATTAAGTCTTTGTAAGATTATTTTCTACATAAAATGGCGTAGGCAACTTAGTTGAATTTTCATGAGGCAACTCAAGTATGTTAACCGCAAATAAAACTGGAGAATATCTGAAAACATCTGGAACTTTCCAGGTATTTATTATCCTGTATAACAAAAGTTACGATCAACAATAAAAAGACAGTTTGTAAGATCGTTTATGTTTAAAATGAAAATGTTTTGTTTAGCAATGTACATTACAATTGTTCGTTAACATTGTAGGACCCATTATTAAAGTAACCTTAACATAACTTGTAATTAAACTAATTATAATAAAATCTAAGCCTAAAGTATTAAAAAGAGTCCATGCTCATATGGCATTGCACTAAAGTCTCAAAGTGAGAGAACTATAGTTCGACCGGGGAGGTAACACCACCGCCCTCATAATCCGCCGTAAAGCATTACTTGTGTTTCGGTTGGAGAGATGCGGATCCGACTACACTTTGAAGCGAGGCGACCATCTTAGTCCTCAGGAGTAGCAACGTATCTGCGTTCGAGCTCAGATAAAATTTCGGTGATGTTTGTGGTTGTACGTGGATGTCTATGGGCTGCGACTACTTAACATCAGATAGTTTGCATGCTCGTTTGCTACTCT
>DWON01007934.1:0-12501 GCA_018251015.1 Phocides pigmalion okeechobee
CAAGAGTAGGAACGCATCCGCGTCTATCCTTAAATAGAACTTCCGTTGTATTTGAGATTGGACGTGGTTGTCCATGGGCTGCAGTGACAACAAAAAAAAAGACGGCGGGCAGACACTACGTCTGTATACTCGTAGATACTACATGGATGCCTAAAAACACAACATTTCTTTGAATTGTCGGCACATCTCCATTCTAGAGGAAACAGCACCAGTTTATTGCCGCCTCCCGCTACGATTGACTCGATATAATATATGAGCGTCGCGGTCAAAATGTTCATTACAAAATGTTTAAATAAAAATCAATTCACATTTTTTGTTGTTTCTGAAGACATTTTTAGCCTATGATGAGCCTAAGACATAACTAATCTAAGATACATCATTTACAGGTTCGTGCGGTGTCGACTAGTTTCTCGTTAAGATAACCTGAAATGAAACCATTGAACACGTCAATTTACGAATACGTAAACGATTTCAAGTCCAAGCGTTTCGTTCGTTACTAAGTACTTCGGGAATGACATATACTACTAATATCTCAATGCATGTGTGATTTGACCGTTCGTTTTCTACTGGCTGCAATCCTTTATATGTCTAGTTCTAGGACTCTAATTCCCTATAAATGGAGGATACGTAGAGAATACTTCACGTTGCTGCGTGCATATTGTTACTTCCCTTAGGCCTAGCCTTAGCCTTCAATGCGATTTAACCTCCACTATCAATATTTTTTTTTCAACTAATGGTCACCCATCCAATTCCTAACCGCGCTGGACGTCACTTAACATTATCGTGTACGATCTACACAAGTCGCGAATCTGCGCGTTTTATTTTTATGTAACACTTTGTAATCGGTTAGTCCTTATACGTTTACATAATAATAACGAAAACAAACCGTTAACCATACGACCATACGAGGCCTCGGGGCTATCGGGGACGACATTATAAAAGATAAGCGAATACGGTACTGGCAAGTCACACGGAAAATATACTGACCAACAAGAAACTATTATTGTAAATAAGGTAAGGTAATGCCTGAACGCGAATGCGCGATCTAACTTTAGTAAAAAAAAAAAAACATCAAAGAAACTCGCATATGACGTAATTAATTCGCATTTTTATGACATAACGGGTACTCACGATTAACGCTTTTTAATTGCCGATATTTCAAACCAATTCCATGACTGTCATCAGTCGTCAGTTCAATTTTGGTCAGTACAAAACTCATGGCAAAAACAGTTTTGCTGTGGCAAAAACAGTTACGCTCGTCATCAGACGAGCCTTGTAACTGGTTCGAAATACCGGCATTTAAAAATCACTAAGCACAAGTACCCGTTATAGCATCAAACGTATAAATTACCCGAAGACATTCGTTTAAAATTGTATATTCGCGTAATTATCGTACAAATCTGTGATCACTTCACGTTTATTCGCACAAAATTTATTATAAAAGTAGCTGCTGCCCGCGTCATATTTCACGTGAAGTTATATTTTCGTGTATTTACTTCAAATTGGTATTTTTTTATTTATATATCGATCGAATAGAATATATATGTGAAAGAAGACTAATTCCAATTTATTCATGAAAACTGCACTAAAATTAGTTAAGTCATTTCTGAGATCAGCGTACACAAGCCCAAGAATAAGCATACAAACGAACTTAAATTCTAAACACTATTGTTTTGAGTTCTATCGCGAAAATAAATGCTCCTAATAAACGTTTTTCTCATGTATTTTTCATGCGTAGACATCGATCAGTTACAATGTAATTTGTATATATTCGTAATTATTTTTTTTAATCAAAGTATTTTATGAAGGTAATGGAAATCAACCAATATCCAGTCCACGTGATGTTTAACCAACAGTGTTGCTTATGGGTTAAACATCTCCAAATCAAAATAAGATGAAAAGATTAAAAAAGCAAATTTTCCATAACTTTATAACGCCCCTATAAGAGCACACAGGGGTCGCAAAAAATATCTATACGAAAGAGACACTGATTTCCTAGCTTGAAGATGCCTAGTAAAAGCTCTTAAGATCCGTACAAAATGTCAATACGTCTAAACGCGAATTTGCTCGCTTGAAAATACCTTGTAAAAGCTCATAAGCTCCGTAGAAAGGGTCAATACGGATAAACGCGAATTTGCTCGCTTCAAAATACTCCGTGAAATCTTAGTCTTAATTATATGCACAATCGCTAAGGACAACGACTAGGTGCAAATTCGCGTCACCATACTGAACATAATAAACGGAGGCAAGTTTAATAAGCTTTCGCGGTAATTGGGTTAAAATGCACGGTACACGGCATTACACCGGCGACAATGGAAGCTCTCCTCGATAATTTTGCTCAGAAGATTAAATTGGACCACGTGCCTGCTATTTTTGTGTCCGTCGCGTATGAAATTTTAGTGTTTTCATTTGATTTGAGATTATTTTTCAGTGTACCTTTGCAGTTTAGAGATTGAAGATCAGCGTGTTAGGATATAGGGCAACTGATGGGTCAGAAAGATCCTCGAGTGGCGTCAACATCAAGAGAAAAGGAGTACGCGACGTCCGCCAACCAGGTGTACCGATGACCTGGTAAAGATCCACACAGAACCGGTCTTCAGAATTGCGCCATCTAGGGGATGCCTATATATAGCTGCTATATGGATGGATGGATGGTGTTAGCATTGTAGCAGCAGTTATTTGTAAGGTAGCAGAACATGTATGTCTGCACATGTGATATATGAAGCATTTTTTTTTTTGTTTCGGTAAAAAAGTATACTTTCCGACTCACATATTATGATAAAAATCGTCTTAGTCCTTAAAATTAGCGACTCCTCTGCCTGCTATTTCTAATGGCACTTCAGGACTATGTCATGTCGGATGTAGACATCCATGAGCCATTCTTCTTTCCTACTCTTCTGACATAAAAATCTCCGAAGCAATAAATGTGTGAATAAATATGTCAAACAACTGATGTGTCAAAATTTAATCCGATTAACACCCGTAAATTTTGTTTATTTAACGGGTTACACCAAGTTGTAAAACGTAGGTATACCCTGGGTTTTTTTGTGGGAGCGCAGTACCCCAAAGGGAATTCCGGAAAATTACCATAAAATTTGAAAAAAAATGAAGAAATTAAATTAAAAGAATGAAAACGCACACCAAAACAATTTGCTCTATTTTTTCCTGAAAATACAGTGACAAGGGGTGGAGAGGGAATATAAAAAATAAGAACTTTCGAGAATTAGCGTGCCCTAAATATAGAAAAGATAAAAATGTCCTGGGCCATATGGTTTTGCTGTTAAATAAAATTCTAACGTGTAAGTGCATCCATGCAAAAATATGCCGCTCTGAAAAATCCACGTACAAATCATAAAATACTTGTACAGGACATCAAAGCAAACGTATATAGAGCAGAAAGATTAGCAAAGAGATACGTCAAAAGTGCGGTTCGCGAAGGAAACTGCAGTCGCTGTAGCGAGAGAAAGCCTTTGCCCAGCAAAGAACGTAATTTAATAGAAAATTTCTGATTTATGTCGCTATACGGCCACTTAACTTAAAACTGGTATAATAATGATTGTGTATCTATAAAAGGATTGTAAAAATTGTTTGTTCATCGTGTAAGCATTTATTATAACTGTTGCGTACTTAATAATAGGAGCATTCTTAATTGTTCCCACGATAAATCATTGGGCACGACTATTGAAAAATATTTATATAATAACTTTATTAATAAGACTGTTTTTAATACATGTTTGGTGTTCACAATATATTAAAAGCGATAATTAAGAAATTCTAAATCTATAATTCATAAAATTTGGGCTGCACACATTAAAACCGTCGGATGTAAAAATGTATGCCCATTAAATTAAATGTGCATTTTAAATGTGCATTTTACATGGATGTAAAACAAACAAAAAATATGCAAGACCATCTTTTCCTACTCCTACTGTCAGCCTGTGTCTACGACCGAATTTATTCTGAAATCACGTAAGTTTTACTAATTATAATAATATGATGATATGACCATTATTGTACCTATCATCAATCCAGTCAAGTCGTAAGTATTACTAGTTTTATGTATCATCTTCACGTTTCTCCATGTTCCAATTAGTAAAGGTTAACATTATGTTCACACTGAACATAGAGCGCGCATAGAGCAAGAAACTCTTCTAAATCAGACAAAAACTCAAGACATATATTCCTCTGATGTTATCAATATAGACGCGTTAACCATTAAACTAGTCAGCGAATCTTTTGAATATCTACGCCGCCTGTCTCTATACTTAGGTTCGTACAATTTTGAAGGATTAAATCAATACAGAACTGGAGAAGTGGAGTGACAGAGAACTGGAGACGTAAAAACCGTTCCTTTTGACGCCTTCAATCGATTAAATTGGTCTGACATATTAGCCGATCGAGTACACTTTGATATCATATGCATTACGAACATCGCGATACAGTTACGAATGCATATAGACCTGATATCTGAATGGATCCATCAATCGTCCGAGAACTTTGGATGATTTAATCGAATCAAACATCGAATTCTCCGTAGGTAATCGATACAAGCGTGGAAAGTTTACGATTCGATTTTTTTTATGTGAGAAGGGTAGCAAATGAGGATGCATACCACCTGATGCTAAGTGGTCGCAGCCCATAGACATCTATGTACAACCACAAACACGACTAAAATCCTATCTGAGCTCGAACGTAGATACGTTACTACTCCTGAGTACTAAGATGATCGCCTCTCTTCAAAGTGTAGCCGGCAATTAAATCTAATTCGTGAATGGATCCATCAGTCGTCCAAGAACTTTGTATGATGTAGTCGAATCGAACATCGAATTCTCCCGTAGTAATCAATACAATCGTGGAAACTTTGCGAATCGATTCTTACGATTCATTCAATCGAGAACAGACGTATACTCGGTATTGGATGTGGGTTTCCTTTCTATGTAAGAAGGCTTATTTCTGGGTTAGTAGATCGTAATCTGCCGAGCTCGACAAGTGCGCATTAATTGATACCGTTCACATACGTTTGAGAGTTATTAGAATTCTCAGGGATGTACCCAGGCTTTGTTCATGATGTTAATCTCCGAAAGTGATTACAAATGTGTAATACGCACATATCTTAGATAAATTAGAAAGTGCGTGCGAATTGTTAACCCTATATGTATCTTAATAGTGGAAAACTGAAATTTATAAGTGTGAATGAATAAACCATTACGATTTATTCACCTTTTATGTCACACATACCAATACCATAATACAAATACCACCATATACCCTTGTAGCTGGAAATAATTCTTGCGTTTTGGTAGAAAGGTTCATTTACTGGTTTACATTTAAAGCAACAATCCTAGAACTCAGGAATATCTACGATCTACTTAAGGTGGAACTCCTGTTCTAAATTTGTTTAGTGGAAATGAGCACTTACCATCATATGGATATTTTTTTTCTCGTCATCTTCATAAAAAATACCAAAAAATATATGTATCAGAATATAACCATACCATATAACGAATCAGAAACAATACATCACGAAGTCTGTTAGGCTCGTTACCTATTCTCTAATTAAATCTTTATTAAAAATACCTACATCACATAAATTTCAATTATAACATTATGTCATCAGGCGACGTTAAAGCGATCGTAATATCATAAGCAGTTACATCAACTATACGTATAATGAGATCTCTTGGGACTTTTCGAATTCTGCTACACGGTCCGTTTATAGACATCCTCATATTAGTGATGGAAGTCATTTCTAAATTTTTCAGAAAATATGATGGAATGAAAAGATTTGATCTCATTATCAATTCATTACCATCCCACTACATGGCACAAAATTTCTCTAAAGGCGTTGGGTGGCTATAAAAAGTATTGAGTGGGTATAAAGCTCACAAATTCAATTTATTTATTCTTTGTGAACATCACCACAATTTACATAATGAAAGGCAAGTTCTATTACAAGACATAGAAGGTAAGTAACATTAGAATCATTGGCGAACTGCTAGCAAATAACAAAAGCGAGTAACCCATGGCTGAATTATATGATAAAACAGTTCAGAATATTCAAATAAATTAAATACAATTTTACGAAAAAAACCTGTATCTGATAAAAAAACAATATAAATTATATAAAAACATGTTTTCTTTTATTAAATTAAAAAATGCTGACCTGGAAAGTAATCAAACATTAAATAGAATAATTTCAAATTTTAATTAATTAAACAGTTGAAAAGTATATAATACTGAATATTCAAATTAATAAAATGCACTTTTTATTAATAAAAGCAATGAAAATTTTATAAAAAATGTCAATATATATTTTTTTATATTTTTCATATAAAAATCAGTCCTGTAACGTAATAAAACATTGAATAGAATAATTTAAAATTTTAATGACATCGTTAATAAAATTGAACATTTCAACACTTCAAAATATCTCTGGACAATTCCATCCCGTGACGAAAAAAGGACACTTTAACTCAAGCGACAGACATATTCAAATATTGCCCGAGAGGATACCAGCCAAGTTTGGTCTTATATTACTGTAATTCTTTGTACACAGCCTTTATTTTTTCAATGTAACAATAGTGCCAACGTTGACTATCCATATAATTTCACCCGTCGCGCCATTCATGACAATTGTATGCATAAGACACCGAAGAATCTGGGCTAACTGTCTGTCGGAGATAAAGTAATGCTGGTTCTGAGAGCTATACCTACAACTATACAAACCAAAAATAATATTACTAATGACGTATAATGTATATATTTTCTATGTGAGAAAAATAGGAAACGAGCACGCAAACCACCTGATGTTCAGTGGTACAACCACAAACAAGACCGAAATCCTATCTAAGGTCGAACGTAGATACGTTGCTACTCCTGAGGACTAAGATGGTCGCCTCGATTCAAAGTGTAGCCGGCAACCGCACCTCTCCAACCGAAACACAAGTAGCATAACATTACGGCGGATTATGAGGGCAGCGGTAGTATTTCCCCTGTCGAACTTCGACGGGGTGGTCTCCCACCTGTAATGTACATATATCGCTTTTGCGATAACATTGTGACATCTTAAAACCTCGAATTAACATGAGACATTTAAAATTTTGATATAACTTTTTATTTATAGGACGTAATACTGTTAGAGCATGTTTTCAGTCAATTAATTTTGCAACAATTCATGTAAAAGTATTGAAAGTTTACTAAAAAACAACACGAAATAATCACGTTTCAAAAATGGAAAACTGTGTATCGCGAAATGTCGTACTTTCGTCGCAAATGGACAATATATTAATTCGACCGGGGAGGTACCACCGCCGCCCTGATAATCCCCCGTAAAGCATTACTTGTGCTTCGGTTGGTTAGGTGCGGTTGCCGGCTACACTTTAAAGCGAAGCAACCATCTCAGAACCTCAACAGTGGCAACGTATCTACGTTCGAACTCAGATAGGATTTCAGTCGTGTTTGTGGTTGTACGTGGATGACTATGGGCTGTGACTACTTAACATCAGGTGGTTTGCATGCTCGTTTGCTACTCTTCTCACACAAAAAACTTATATCTCCTTTTTGACAGTTCTCAGCGAAGCCCAAAAGGAGAGCTACGTGACCTTTTGCATGTACCGCCACTCCTATATCCTATCTTAAGTACTAAACATATGAACCAATTCTGATAAGTTATACGTCATTGTTTCATCTTCATGACGCAAATGTAACGTATACTATAAAACTTTGAAATTGACAAGAGGGCTAGTTCATATTTACATGTTCATATTACGATAGCTATTCAACGCGGGAATACGGCGAGCTTTCCTCACACCACGCTACTTGGGCCTGGATTGCTTTAGATTATTTGGGTTAGGCTTTTACTATAATTACTTTTAAGGTATTCATAACTATAACTATGATTAACATATAAACTATGTGTATATTTTTTAGACATTTTAGTATGTATGTATATTATAGGGTATATATGCATACCAAATGTTCCAACCCTCTTCTACTAGTGGACTATTTGCAATAGTGAGATAGGAAACAACCATATAAGAAACAAAACAAAAAACAAGTGGGCAGCAAGTAAATATAATATCTATCAAGTATAATGTGAACTCTGCAATTAAAAGACTAATAATATCAAAGAAAAATCAAAGATGTTATATCCTTCCAGTAAATTTAATAAAAATTATCATTTTTTTGGCTGTAATGTCGCCTTTTAAAATTTTTCAAACAAATAAAAAACTCATTTCGAAACAGAACATAGTAGAACAATATAGAGTAGCAAACACGAAACCATCTACTTCATGGGAAAAAGATCAATGCCATCCATAAAGTTTTGTATTCAGTACCATGTATAACAGAAATTCCACTTGAAAACGATCATAGACGAATTGCTCCTGTGAACTAAGATGCTCGCCTCATATATAAGTAAGCTAGCACAATCACTTTTACTACTCTGTCGAGATAGATATGCCAAGATGACCATACCAATACCATTAAGCAATGAAAAAAATTGTACTAATGTATATTTAGTAAAGGGCTATTAAAATTGCAGGCAGTAGGCAACTTTGCAAAACACTTGTCTTTCAAATTAATAAAACCTCATGTCAATGATGATTTACGTTACATTTTGATATTGACGTCTGAAATGGGACGAGAGAATCAATGCGAGTGCAACAGATCTCTGTATATGTAACCATTTAACACCAAATTTTTATAGGATAGTGATTATAATTTACATTTATAATACTTCCTATGTTTGTGGGATAACTATCTTTGCAACATTTGCTGTTATATCCTAAACATCATATGACAGGCAAATTTAACCTAAATTGGGAACATGCCTGAATCATACAAATTACATAATGATAAATATTAAAAAGAGATAACAAGAATATATAAAAAATCCACATATAGATACACACATATAGACACAATATAATCATCAATATTTTTACAATAATTATAATTGCAAAACATACACAGGTATTCAAGATGTTTGATTTCAGAGAATATTTATCAATAACATCTAGAAATCCGACCATAATATCATTACTGTATTCATCACATCAATAATGTCCCTTACAAGCAAAGGGCACTAAATTACAAGGACTTTTCACTTACAATAAACCAAATCTAGTCACAGTCACCACAGGGTTCACAACCTAACACCCTATTAAAATAATACAAGGACTATAGATACAATTCCCATATTACAACCTCCTCACTCAAACACCACATTCATGAAAAACTCTCATTGAATAAAACTAAAAGCTCAATTGCAAATAGGACATTAGCAATAGGATTTTATTATAACAATTAGCAATTTAACAAGTGTAAACCAAAACAAAATGGAAATTAGCTGAACTCAGATGGTATATAAGTTGACATGCTAAGGAAGGGCCTATGCATTGTTTATATCCAAAGAATAATTGATGTGTAAATTAATCACAACTAGAAAATTATATGCAACATTTCCACAAGATGAATGCAAAGTTTTATAAGAGATAACAGTAAATATAGTATTTAATATGTTTAATATTATCCAATTATCACTACAAAATTCTGAACCTTTTTAATTAATTGCATATAGCTTTAAGTTAAAATGTTATAATTTACTATTATAATTGGTATTGAATATATTGAGTCATACTATTTTTAATATTACCTAACTGTTTGCTAAAAAGGTTGAAATTGTTATAATTAATTGCATGTAGTTTTGAGTTTTGGATGTTTTATTAATTATCTCAGTTCATTCATTACATATAAGCAAATCTATTAAAACAATCTCCAATTTTCTGTGTAATCTCATTGTTTTTAAGTATTTAATACTTTATGATAATCTTTAAAGTTTAAGTTGATTTCTATATGGCAAATATTTTTACAACATAACAATCTTGGTTATTGCCTTGTCTGTTTTGGTATGTTATGCAGATATTTCATCTTAGTTTTAAATTTTGATTATCTGAATAAACTCAGGAAGATAAATTAAACTTAATTTCTATGATTTTAGGTTATTTTGTCATAAACATAGTCTCCATGAAATGGTTACATACATAGAATAATTCAAGTAATAAGTGATAATACTGAATATATTTTGGATTATTAGAAATGCACTATATAAAATAACTTATGCTTTCATCGGGAATCAATTCTTAATAATTAAAAAAAAAAAATGTCCAAAACAACTGTCACTCCACTTTTAATTCTCATTTCAAATTCATAAAAGGAATGCAATAAATCACTCTCAACATATGTTACATGAATCATGGGATAAAGATATTGTAAACATGTGTCCAATTCATAAACATAGAATGTTCTCAGATGGTAGTTTCATAAATAAAAAATCTACAGTTTGTTTTTTTTCAGTGTAGCACTCATTCCAGCCAGTAGCTGTTATTGTTATAGACAGTAATTTCAATTAGGACTGTTTATTTTCGATCATAACTATTCTATAACGATTTTTATAAACTAAACACTAATATGATTAATGACCCTTTTTACTTCTTAATATGGGCAATTGTACAAATAACTAAACATGTGTGGTTTTTAAAATCTGTCCTTTGACTAATAACACTTTTTTGTAGAGTAACAAAAATTATGAATATCGTAAATCTTGTATATTGGATAAATATTTTATAAAAGGTATGAATTAAGCACTCAAAAGAATGGTTAAATAGATTATTACAACTAAAAATATCTGTAAAATACAGTATTTAATGCTGGTGTTTTTAAATACAATGCATTTTAAATTTAAGAGATACAGATTAAAACTAAAAAATTGTGCCAGTTTTCGTAACAAGTGATCAGGTAAATATTTGGAGGAGATGGCGTTTTAAATAATTTGCGATATTTGTTAAGTATAAGACTCGTGAAATATTGCAGTATTTTATAAACATTATTCAAGATAAGAGTTATAATTTGCGAAAAGTTGTCAGCTGGTGATAACCTACGATACGATACAAAATATAACAGCAACCGATTTGAAATATATTTTAAGAAAACTCTAGATTTTATCCTACACACAATTCTATCCCCTACTCGATACCCTCTAGCCCTAACGTGTAAAACTTTTCAGTCATTCCTAAAATATATAAAGAAACATACAAAATACGTACCCTTATAAGTACACCGAAGTTACGAAGCTGCTCATAAGTCCGGGCACGAAAAACATTATCACCAAAAAACACTCAATTCACAGATTCCACTAGCACATTATCATTAATAGATTTAATAAATCCTCACCCGCGCAAACGAAAATCAGTTTCTTATTGACATAAACACAAACTGAGCGTCCGCCATATGCAGGTACGTTCAGCACATACGTGATCACAAACTTTTTCTCTCCGCTTGTTCAAAACATAAACGCGTGACGAATGCCAAGTCCCACGCGAAATGAACAAATTCTATTAAACCGGAAAGGATTTTTTAATTTCCATTAATGTATTATGGCAGCTGTTAAAAACATATTATTTTGAAATAAAAATGACAATTAACCGTAATTTTTTTAGATGTTCAAAATTTTAAAATTCTTTTCATTATCTTGACATCGGGTCACATGAATGTATGCTTCGAACACACCGTCACTTGTGTCTCACTTCACAGAGATGCGAACAGCAGACAACTTCACTACGCTTCAATCGCGACGAGCTTTGATTTCGATTTACGGAAGAGTGTAGCATGCTTGAGGGAAAGGGACGGACTGAAATGTATTTTTTAAGTCAACGGCCTCTGTGAAGATACTGCTTGAACTACGCTGTGGCTTTTTCGTAGCGGTCTTACTTTCCGTAGCAATTAATTAAATGCGCTTTATTTAAAACTTTTATTTTCAAAGCAGCTTTTCTTTTGTAATGAACTTTTCATACATTGGTAAATATTTTTTAATGTCTATTACAATAATTACCTGAACACAAATCATTACAGTAGTTAATGAAAAAAACAGTATTGTAAGGATAATAAATATAATTCCTTTAATCATATATAACTTATTAAGCTTTATGTAACGTGAATTTATTTCTATTAAGTGTATCTAAACCTTTATAATTTTAAATATTTAAATAGCTGTAAATTAAATAATAAAAAATATGCGTAGCAGAAACAAACTAAAAGTAATGTCTTTTTTATTTTCCAAGAAGACATTTTTTATCCTTTCATTACTTACTATGTACTTATGTGTATATGATACGGTAAAATAACTGTCCAGAAATTGTCTTAAATTTATTTATATTATATTATTATATATTGGAAATATGTACATATGTAGGCAGTTACTAACGAAAGTGCTACCTACGACTACATTCGCTCAAGGTGGGGGTCAAAACAGACTCGATAATGGGCCTCCAACACGCTAGCCTAAACAGTGAAAGTTGATAAAAAGTGGCAAAATAAAATACCTTCGTTTTTATACAAATACACTTTATTGGAGGCAACCATCTTGGTCCTCAAGAGTAGGAACGCATCCGCGTCCATCCTTAAATAGAACTTCTATTCTATTTGAGATTGGACGTGGTTGTC
>DWON01007935.1:0-12499 GCA_018251015.1 Phocides pigmalion okeechobee
CTGTCAGCGCAGTGCTGGCAGATTTTCCCGCCATGGCTCAATTAACGACATCATTAAACGGGCGCTTGCCACCATCGATGTCCCTTCGGATTTAGAACCAGTACGTGATGATGGCAAGCGGCCGGATGGCCTGGCACTAATTCCTTGGGAGCGAGGGAGGGCCCTTGTATGGGATGCAACTTGCGTTGAAACGTTGGCCCCTTCTCGCCTCGGCGGAACGGAGTCGAGGGCTGGAGCTGGGGCGGAGGCTGAGGAGGCCAAGCGGCGTAAATATGTCTCACTAAGTAGTGATTACGTATTTGTTCCGCTTGGCTTTGAAACCTTTGGACCATGGAGTCCACGTGCCAAAAAAATTTTCAAACAAATACTTTAAAAAAAAAATCCAATGATAACCTATATTAAGATGATTTAGATTAACCAATCAAAATATCATAGAAAATACAGTATATAGTAGTTACTAAATGTCATCCCCTTTATTTGTATTAAGAACAAGTTCTAGCTTTTTCGCAATTTCGTTACATGTCACGTCTAATAAACCGCGGTTTACAGAACACATCCTTCTTTCAAATATCGTCTATCCAGTGCTTATCGTATCGAAAAAAAATTACTTTAAATTACGGTTAGATTGATACGCAACAAACAGAAACGGGCAAAAGAACTAACAGGCAAGCATACGATGCGATATGAGGAAATTAGAAAATAGTGTAATATTTATTAATCGTATCCTGTATGTCTGTATATTACGGTTAGGCTGATACACAGACAAAGAGAAAGATGGCCAAACAGACAAGTAAATGATATGAAATTATAAAGGCTTTTTATATTCATTCCATTAATTTTAATTATATATATGTATATATATGTATAAATGAAATTTTCAAAGATGGAAAAGATGTGTGTTTTGGAACTATTTCGCCGTCTCTTTTCCAAAACGAAACATCTAACGAGTCTGTGGTAGTTTATTGACGTTCAAAAAGAGTAAAGAACCTGCTTAGAATAAAAATATTTGGATTCTGATTGTATTTAGCTACAGAACCCCATAAAAAGCAATATCGCCAAACAAACCTGTTTATAAATTTAAAAGTTCAAGTAAAGCTCACCAAAGACAAAGTCGAAGTAAAAACGCAATTAATAGTTTTCAACAGTTCCACTTTAGTCAGGAAGGGTTTAAGTACCGGCTAAACTAACGCCAGCGAGACAAAGTTTTAAGCCTAGCTGTTCCCGTGAGCCACTTGTTTTACCACCAACGTTTTTTACTAACGACCTTAGCGAGAAATGATAAGAAACTAGCTGTTATCCGGCTTTGCTCGCGCTAGAATTGATATTGTAATACATTCCTATAGTGCAAGTATTTTTGAATGTTAAATACACATAAAATCTAAACAACAAAATCTATAAAATAAATCACATAATCATAGAATACTCAAAAATTTTCGTCTATTTTACTCGCACTACTGTTATTTATTAGCTCCATTTGATGGAGCTCCCAAAATTTAGTTCTTAAGCCACATTTACACTGAATAAAAAAGGTATCTGCAAATTTTTAGAATTTTAAGTTCGGTTCCTAGCGGTCTCGACTGTACGCTGATCTACGGATCAATTATTCACCTTCTTATATGTTTCGGTCTATGCTTATGTCGGTACGAATGGTCCCACAACATAGGCACAAACAATTTCCACGAGATAAGCGTGATTAGGACATTGTTCTTGAAAACACCAATTGATTTTGGGGCGAAAAACGTGTTGGTACTATTATAATATGTGTAATGGTATATATTTTTAATCACATCACGTTTTCCTATTCAGGAGGGAGGGTAGGCATAGTGCATTCTTTATACATTGTGGTGTCGGATTGTTGCAAAATAATTTTAACAACAACTTAATAACACTAATTGCATCGAAATCCTGGTGTTCTTTACAAGTACAGAAGAAGGCCACCGTGACATTATTTTAGAAGGTAGATACCTCACCCAGAAACCCAGAATCGCTCTAACGATATTGGGTACCTTTAAAAACTTTCCCCTAAGATAAGGAAAGAGGTAAGTGACAATAATTTAAATAATTAAACGGATATCAAAAAATCTACCGCACACCTACACTATCTCATATACGCGTGCTTCTAAAATCTGCTAAAACTGCAATAGAATAAAACGTAAATCTGTTTTCGCAATTTTCTATTCATTTCCACCACAAATACCTTTTCCAAAGCTACGATGCCACTGACCAACAAATAGAGACTGACTTCGACAATAGACTGGAAACCCGGGTTAAAACAAGCCTTTTGATAGTACAAAGGTGGACTATAATTTGCTCGGTAGTAAATCGCTACCTCATAATCGGTTGGTGGTTGGTAGTTGGTGGTTGTATTGCAGTTGGAATTGCGCGAATGCCGCCACCAAGCGAGGCAACCACACCCTGTTGGGACATGTCATCCTGTTCCACAACCAGTCCTCAGAAGTAGCAATGTTATAACAAACAGGATTTAAACTTAGTTTGAGACTAAATATGGGTAACATCCATTGGCTGCATCGATCTCTTAAAATTATGAGACCTGCATGCTCGTTTGCTGGCACATTTTTTTTATGTGAGAAAAGCATGCAAACCGCCTGATGTTAAGTAGTCGCAGCCCATAGACATCCAGGTACAAACACAAACACGACCGAAATTCTATCTATCTGATCTTGAACGTAGACACGTTGCTACTTCTGAGGACTAAAATGTTCGCCTCGCTTCAAAGTGTAAGCAATCGCACCTCTCCAACCGAAACACATGAAATGCTTAACAACGGATTATGAGGGCGACGGTGGTACCTCCCCGGTAGAACTATAGTTCTCCTAGCTTTAATATATAAAAAGTATTTAATAATAGCAGAGAAGTCTATAAACTTAAGAACTTAAACATAAACTTTTTGCCTTGTAGGATAAAGATGTTTGTCGGTAAGACAACTGCCTAAAGGAATAAGGACGAAGATAGCTTTGTACGGTGATCTAATTGCTTAATCTAAATTGAATCTCCGTGTGTTCGATATACCGAGGCCATGTTCGGGATAAAACACTGGTCGTTAAACTTCGCTTCTTCATAAAATAAACATGTGGAGAGTTAGTGTGATCGTAAGTAATCATCACCGACTCTTCCTATTCCTTCTTTAATATAAAACAAACGGTAGCCCTTTATATATTTTTTGTGTTTGGGACAAAAACATATCATTATATGATAGTAAAACAGAAAATCAAAAATAGTTCTATTTTATTAAATAGTTCTAGTTAAAACCATATTTTAAAACAATCTCATTTTTTATAGATTAGCCTAACGAAAAGGCAGACAGGCAACGTAATGGAAATCATTTTCCGTCTCCTATAGCCGTTTGCAATACCAGAAGAGTCGCGTCGCCGGCTTTGATAGGAGTTCTTTTTTGAAGATCCCTATATCATAGCGTTCAGGGTATACTTTAGGAGGACGTTCGTGATACATCTTGCAAGAACGTAGTAGAAATGAACGCTCAAACTGAACCGTGAACGACCGCCACGGAAAGAGTCAGCGCGGATTGTAATTTCTTAACATCTTTCTAAATCATTTAATTTGAAAGATACGATCATATTGATTGTCTTTTCGAAATGAGACTCCTGTACACGTGTTGTTTACTCTTCAATTTATTTATTTTCAATTTCAAATTCATTTATTTTGCAATAAATATATACACTTTAGTAATTTTTACATTTCCAACAAAGAAGAGAAAATAACTTATCGTTAGTAAGTTTATAACTTGTTCATTTACTGTTGGTTACAGATCAAGATACACACCATATTTGTTTGCCAATTCTATTTAAAAAAAAAAAAAAAAACAAATTTTTTTATTGTACCTTAAAAGCCAACGAAATAAAAAATGGATCCGACATAAAATCTACACTATGTCACTGTAGATAAAATTGTCGCGTTAGCAACTTGCAAGGGCAAAAGTAAAGCATTAAACTGGACCACAGACTATAGATAAACAGAAGTGTCTCCATAGGATTTAGTACAGCTACTTAACTTATCAACCTAAACCCTCCAAAAATTAGATGGAAGGATATCGTCTAACTTTTGGAGGTTTTAAGTTTATTTGTACATCTGTCTCAGTGTAAAGATTGTAGAAATAATTAAATGAATCCTTTCGCGCAGAGCTGCGACCAAGAGATAAAAGTTATTAAAAAAAACACTTCCTCTTCTCTCTGTCTGTTCTTATAAAATCTGTTTTTATAAAACAGAATTTGGCAGAGGAGAGCTACTAACTAACCTTAGCCAATAGGGCGCTCAAAGTCGATGTACTGACATTGTATCGTTGACTTTCATTTAGTGTATATGAATACCTTACAAAGTAATAAAATATTTGAATTAGAATTTATTCTGATACAGAACCACAGGGACAGGCATCTGAGCCTACGTAGAATCTCTACATTTTATAAGCTCTACTCGATGAACCATAGCTGAGCTTTTTGCAAAGCCTGCGGTTTTAATCAAGTTACTTGTTACCAATATCTGCGCAAGCTGAAGTTAAACGTTTGTACCGAACTATGTTCGGGGAATTGGAACTATGATATACATCGATACATCAACCCTTGATGTATCATCGATAAATTCCGAAAATTATAAGCAGCAGCTCTAAATAAAGTATATCAAGGGTTAATAAATATAATAATGTGAGTATTATAGTTCGACGGGGTAGGTACCACCGCCGTCATAATAATATGCCGTAAAGTATTACTTGTGTTTCGGTTGGAGAGGTGCAGTTGCCGGCTACACTTTAAAGCGACCATCTTAGTTCTCAGGAGTAACAACCCTAGATGCGTTCGAGCTTAGATAAGATTTCAGTCTTGTTTGTGTATGTACGTGGATGTCAATGGGCTGCGACTACTTAACATCAGATGGTTTGCATGCTCGTTTCCTACTCTTCTCATTTAAAAAATTACAAAAAGTGTTGTATCTTACTAATATTTAAGTGTAAAAATATGTATTGGTATGAATTTTCACGTGAAAGCGACAAATCACCGCAGGCAACGGTGACTGCTTCCATTAGATGGCCCGTCGGCCTTTTCAATCGGATGATCTATAGTAAATTAATAGTATTTTTTATTTTTAAAACAAGGTAGATTTAACATGACATATTAGTTTTCCTGTTTTACTCAGAAAGTCCTTTCATGTAATACCCACCCTGTGGTAGTGCAGAGAAAATAGTCCGCTATCTTGGATGATCCGCCATATTAGAATGACGTCACATATCTCAGGCTCAGCATGCATTGTCACCCAAAATGACCGTGTATACCAAGTTTCAGCTCAATTGATCAAAGATAACTGATTGAAAATTCAGTTGCAAGATTCCACCCGGACAAACATACATACATTACAAATTAAATAAAAGCTTGTAAAAACACTTGCAAATAAATAACTAGTTGGTTTATATCAGCTATTTCCTCCCTCATTACATCGCAGCCTTGCGGAGAGGGAGTGACAGGTGGCATTGGTTTTGGCAAAGCTCTACTGTTGGATATCAACTGGCGACATCTAGCGGCGCGTTGACACATTTTTCCATAGCATTCCGTAGTAATTTAGCAAAGTGACTCTTGTCATTTCTTTATGTTTGTCTGTTCGTAAAACGGGTAAAACGGATGTGAATTATAGCGGAAACTACTAGCATTATAGTGTGGACGTCAATTGGAAAGTGGCAGTACCTACTATAAAGATTAGTCCATTCGATAAGTAGAACGTAAAACTGTAGTTTGACACAGATACAACCATCGCTCATATTCCTCGGTGAAGTGAGTCTTGTGTTTTGTGGAAGTGGAGTTGTCGACTCCACTTAGAAGCGAGGCGACCATCATACTCCTCAAGAGTAGCAAAATCTATGTACAATCTCAGAACGGACTTCTATCCTGTTTATTTTGTATGGATATCTTACATGGATTTTAAAGGTGGGAGAAACATTGTCGACCCGGGAGGTACCACCTCCACCCCATAATCCGACGTAAAGCATTACTTGTGTTTCGATTAAAAACGCTCGAGCTCAGATAGGATTTCAGTCGTCTTTGTGGTTGTACGTGGATGTCTATAGAATGCGACTACTTAACATTGGGTGGTATGCATGCAAATTTGCTATTCTTCTCACATGAAACATGTCCATGGACTGCAGCGACCACTTAAAAACTTATTAAACATAAAAGTTAATACACTTCGATACCACTAGTGACAAGGCCATATAAATGCAACGTTTATTTGTAACACCAATAAATTTTGATATCTCAAATAATATTTTCCGACATCCCGATAGCCGTCGAGTCAGCAAACTGTAAATGAACTCCTCGCTGTAGATGTGGAAAAATTCATTTTTATAACCCACGTTGTGAATTGTGGATATGTAACCAATATTCACTCGATTGTTATATTTTCAGCGCTAACTAAAGCTACGTAATTATGAGGAAAATCTGAGAATTTTTATATTGCGATGAAGATTAAGAGTTTTTGAATAGTCTAACTTGGAGAAACGTCTGACTTTAATTTGTAATGGGAGTTTATGAATAGACGAATTAAGGAAAAATTTTGAATTTTTATTTGACAATGGCGATGTACAGTTTATGAATAGAGTAACTTAGGAAAATCTCTAAATTTTTATTTTGCTATTGAGATTATGAATAGACTAGCTGACAATGACCCATCTCATAGTACATACAGCTCTTTAATCCTGCCTTCTTTATGTTCTAAGCTCTCCCCAATTTTGAGAAGATACCCGTACTCAACCCGTACCCAACAGAAGTTGCATCAAAATTATGAATGCCAAAAAATTTTTCAAACAAATATGTCACCGGCAGCGTCGGCGTGACAAGAGGGCTGGCTCATATCTCGTGCAGAAAATTTCGATTGCTATCCAGCGCGGGAATGCAGCTAGTGTTCTTGGAACCATACCGCATGGGCACGGACTCCCTTTAAATTGTTTAGGTTAGGTTTTTATTTTAATTAGTTTAAAGATTTTCATCATTGTATATATGAAAATTAAATTATGAATATCCAAATACAACCGCTAGGCTTACAAAGGCCGATAGATAGTTAGACTGGAGCTGGTACAAGCGCCGCCTTCATAATACATTGTAAAGCAGTTCTTGTTTTTCAGTTGGAGAGGTGCGATTGCCAGCACAGTTATGAGCGAGGCGTCAATTTCAGACCTTTGAAATAGATGTATTTCTGTTTCCATGGACTGAAATTGACGCTAAAACACACTCAACGTCAAGTACAAACAACGCGCAACGTCAAAAAGAACTTTGGTCTTGTTGGATGTTGGTCGTAGGTGTCCATGGACGGCGGAAAACATTTGATATCAGAAAGCCTACTCACCCGTTCTGATAAGGGACACTGATTACTTAACCTTATGTTAGAAATATGCTTCTGGAATTATTCGTTTAAAGTACATGTTGTCTGTAGGTGTATTTTAGATTGTTTTGTCGAAATGTGTTGTTTTAAAACATTAACATAAGATAGGTGTCAACAAATACTTATTGCATTATAAAACGTATGTTGAATGGAATAGTATGTTTTATTTCCCTTATAGCTTTAACTGTCTTACTTTTAAAGGTGGTAGAGCCATTAGAGCTCGCCCGGGGCGGCGGCACCGCCACCCTCATAACCCGCCGTAAAGCAACATATTCTTCATGTATTGTATTTCGGTTGGGGAGGTGTGATCGCCGGATACACATTATTGAAGGCGACCATCTTAGTCCTCAAGGGTAGGAACGAATCCGCGTCCATCCTTAAATAGAACTTCTGTTCTATTTGAGACTGAACGTGATGTCCCTGGGCTCAGTGACCAACATCAGGTGGCCTGCATGCTCGTTTCTTATTCTTTAAAAAAAAACTGAACAGAATTGTACCCAAGACACAATGGCCTATGAGTACTACTATAGAAACAACTCAAAGGACTCCTAATATTGTAAGTACACAAAGTAATTAGTTCTATACCCACACACACCGAAATTCATCATTAAACGATTTCCTGTCGGTTGTAGAACCAATGTTAAAACGGGCAATAACCACTTTTACTGCATAATTTAATTTTTAATTTGAAATCGCAATATTGACGGATAGGCATCACTTCACCAATAAAGTTTTACGCTTTGTGAGTTCCATGAAAACTAACAGTCCATTTCATATTGTTGAATAAAAAAATACTACTTTCCCAGTACAAACGTAGTGACATAAAACGAGGAATATTGCGATCAAATATTTATTTCAATTAAACGTTATGAAGATGAAAACGGTATAAATTCAATATTAAATCGGTTTCTGTCGTATTATTTCTTTCTATAAACATCGAAAGAAAGCCTACTTTTGCAAATTTTGCAAATTACCGATTAAGATAACAGTACGTTCAAAATTGTACAAAATAACATTTTACTATTTACCTGGTACCCACAATTACCAATTTTTGGCTTTTTTTTATTTTTGACTGCCGATATATATATTTTTTTAATATAAAAGAATAAGAAACGGGCATGCAGCCCACCTGGTGTTAAGTGGTCACTGCCGCCCACGGACGACCACGTCCAATCTCAAATAGAACAGAAGTTCTATTTAAGGAGGGACGCGGATGCGTTTCTACTCTTCAAGACTAAGATGGTCGCTTCCAATAATGTGTATCCGGCAACCACACCTCCCCGACCGAAACACAATACATGAAGAACTTGTTACTTTACGGCGGGTTATGAGGGTGGGGTTGTACCGCCCCGGCGAGCTCTAACGGCTCTGCCACCTTTAAAAAATTACTTCTTCTTCTTACTTTGCAGTTGTGGCGAAAATTAAGTATTTATTTTAAGTACCAATCGATTATGTTAAATCAGTGCATCGAATTGTATACGATAGCCGAAACTTAAAATGTACTAGACTAAAAAAATGAGAGAAAAAATAACTACATATTAACATCTTGAAGCCAGAAATCTTAAAATATTATTTCAAAATTGAAATGTAACATCATTTCTTGTTTTATTTACGTCCAATTTCGTAATCAGAGAACATGAAGCTCTGGTCTTCTAAGATATATATTACGCTTACTCGGAACTTTCTAGAACTGCGCAGCGACCAAACATATCTTGTCCAAACCCACAGGTTAACGCTAGTCTTGGAATAAATCTAGATAACTTTTATTTTATAGCTATCCCGGATAGCGGACTGATGTAAACCGAATCCAGTATTTCCCACAGGATTCGTTGCGTATTCTACGACATACTGATCTCTGATTTTATAATATTATTTCCGATCTCAAAAAACCTCTGTCAATTTCTCCTTTGAATAATACGTTCGTTACTGATTCAGATGGTTGTCTTTATATAAAATCTTCAAAATTATTATCTGATCAGTGAAAAAATCTTTATATAGACTGAATAAATTAAGACATCATTACTATTTATTTCGATTTGATAAGACAATAATGTTAGAGGAAAATGAATTAATTTAATACAATTATAATTCGAAAAAATCATATAATCATCCGTATATATTATTTATAAGTGAGATTGTTTAATTTTATTTAATCAAAATAATAAAAATCATTTCTTGAACCCGAATCATACCAAGTCTCTAATTTTTAGACCTCTTTTTAAAAGAAAACATGAAAATTACTTTATCGCTACAAGCATTTCTACACTAGAATAGAACAAAATAACTAAGTCATTCTAACTTAGTCTATTAGTCTATTCTATTTTGGCTTGTGCATATAATTATATGACAAAAGTAGGGAATAAACATATAGACTGTAGTTAATTAGTAGTCAAAGTGTTAAGTCGTGAGATCGTACTTAAATGCATACGTACTTCTTTTCCGACAGACTTAAAATGATCGCCCCAATTATTAGTGTAGCCTAAAACCAATTGACGCAAAAATTGCATCACAGCGGAATATGAAGGCGGTAGTGGGAGTTCCCCAGTCTAACCTCAGCTCCATACCCAACAGAATTACGAGTAGCCAGTAAACTTAATAAATATACTACTCAATTATGTTCAGTTAGCGGAAAATGTAATTTGCGCCGTGTGTTTCTAAAATAAATCCGTCTCAAATTCGAGCGTGTACAGATCTTGCGCCGTACTAATCCGTTTCCGAGTTTCGAGAATAATTGGTTTACAGCTACTACAGTTGACGCAAACGGATCGTCCCAATTCGTACGTTCGTCCGAATGAGACGAGTGGGTCAGTCAGGAATAAACAAAAGTCGTATCGTATCACTTCCTGATCCCGAAGGAACAGTTAACCCAATGTAATCACGTTAGCGATCGTAAAACGTTTTACTGAACCGCACACAAATTAACAGATTTAACTGTTAATAAATGGGACAATGGCCGTTCTGACCGGTCTTCGGTTGTTTCCTGCGTGAATAACGTCCCCATGTTTGGTTCTTCTTCATATTTTTTATGTGAAAAGAGTCGCTTATGAGCATGCAAACCTGATGTTAAGTAGTCGCAGTCCATAGACATCCGTATGACCACAAACATCTGAGCTCGAACGTAGATACGTTGCTACTCCTGAGGACTAAAAGTCGCCTCGCATCAAAGTGTAGCCGGCAACCGCACCTCTCCAACCGAAACACAAATAATGTTTGAATAATGAATTATGAGGGTGGCGGTTGTACTTGTCCGGTCGAACTATTTCTCCCACCTTTAAAAATATACTGTTACAAAATATACAGTTTTAGGGTTACATACTGAAATCGTTAAGAAGTAAACCTTTACAATAGCGACGTAGCCATTGCATATGTAAACAGATGTTCAGGAAATATTAACATATCATACAGGAGATTAAAAAAAAACAGTAAACCGCGTAATACGATTCAATCTATAAATATTATAAAACAGAGTCCCCCGTCGTATCTGTTTGTGTCTTTTCGAGATAGATAAACTCAAAAAGTATTATATTTTCTCACATATTTCAACAACAGGTAGAATGATTCCTGAGGAAGGTTTTGGTATACAGTAAGTTAAGTTATTTGTAAATTGGGCGAAAAAATAAATAGTTAAATTTCAATATAGTAATGCAATCGTTGTTGGAAATAGATGTTTCTAACTGTTATTGTTGTGTGAAAGAAAGATAATGTAAGTAAATATAAACCCTATTACACGAGCGAAGCTGGGTCGGGTCGCTAGTGAAACATGATAATAAAACAAAATGAATTAGGTGTGACACTTCTCAGGGAGATTAAAACTAGTGCATCATTTTACACTTCTCCGAAAATAGCAAAGAGGTTCCGGGTTACTGAATTCCGAGGTAATAAAGTTCTAAATGACGTTCTCATTTAATTTTAAAGTGAGATATTTCCTTCCAAATTTGTCAAAATAGTGTCCACGTGTCTCTCTTTAATTTTCGAAATGTGGAAGTGAATTATTCTGTAAAAATAATGTTATACTGTAAAAATACTTCAAGGTTACTTTCAAATTTTATTTCGTATATTTGCAATTATAAGAATAATTACAAATGTAACATGGAATACCATTCAACTAATAGTTATTATGTGTAACTAAAACAATCTAAAGGGAATCCGTGCCCATGCGGCATGGTGCCAAGAACGCTGGCAACATTCCCGTACTAAATAACGATCGCAATTCTCTGCTCGAGATAGGACCCAGCACTCTTGTCACCAGCAACGATGAACAATCGAATGTTTTATTTAAATAAGATATTTCAAATAAAATAAAATACACTTTTTACATTCATCGCTCTATACTAGAAATCCACGTAACGTGGGTACCATAAACACATAGAGGGACGAATAGATAAACACCCAGACCCTGAACTGAAATCTAAATACATCACTTATACTATTGAATCACAACGGAATCTAACTGAAACTGTCAAACCAGTATGTTTACCGCGTCATAATTTTTGACATGTCGACATCTGTATGATAGTAATTTTATATAACTTAAACAATTAATTAATAATTTAATAGTTAAACATGTATTTATAAAATTTCCATATATATACTTTTTTATTGTAATGATTTTTTTTCAATGTTAATAATTTAATGTAATAGATTTGTATTAAAATGCATGCATACCCTTACGGGTTAGAATAAGGGAGCTGTCCTACCAACCATACTTACAACTTTAGTACCTTATTCTGCAAATAAATTAATTTCAATTTGATCATTATTTTTAACACGACACATATTTTGGATTCTACAATCTGGTTACGGAGCTCCTCACATTGCACAGTCCAATAAAAATTTGGCTTGTTTTTCTTATTGTGTACTGTAACACCGTACACCCTGTTGGTACAAAATACATTTCTTTTCAACAAGACAAACATCCGTAATCTAAGAACATGTTTGCCCACAATCTTGCACACAATAAACAAGTCTAGAGTAAACAACTCACAACATAAGTTTGTACTCCCGCAGACGAGTTTACAATACAGTTCGTATGGTTCAACCGAAAGGTACTATAAAGGTGGTAGAGCCATTAGAGCTCGCCCGGGGCGGTACCACCGCCACCCTC
>DWON01007936.1:0-12499 GCA_018251015.1 Phocides pigmalion okeechobee
GATTGGACGCGGTTGTCCATGGGCTTCAGTGACCACTTAACATCAGGTGGCCTGCATGCCCGTTTCTTACTCTTTCATAAAAAAAAACGTATAAATGCAACGTATAAATTCCGCGACAACATTCGTTTAAAACCACGCAGTACACAGCAAAAGCATTAATGTACCATATTAGTATTAAAAAACTAGCAAAAATTACTTTGAAATTTATACCAACATTTATTTTGTGTTGCGAGCATTACGGCAGAATTTAACACGATAGTTCTCGCCTGTAATTTCCTCCTCATTTGCCGTTTCTTTTACGGCATTAAAAACAGCTGCTTCATTAACTAAAACCCTATTTGTTTTAATGTGCATGCCGCTTGCAGTAAGATTCAGGTTTAAATACTTGGTTTAGAACTTTATTAACCGTAAGGGCTTAAGCTGTAACTTTCATGTTGATCGAAGTATTTTTTCAAAAAGAACAGAATTATTGCATTGGAAATAGAAGATTGGATACGAGGAAAGGGATTTTTTTATATTTACGTGACGATTGGTAGACCAATTATATGATATTTAATTTCGTAGTCTAGAGGCTTGCCGATCATTTTTTATTTTTTTTATATGTAACTAGCGACACGGCCCAACTTCGCTCGGATAATAGAGTTTATATTTACTTACATTATATTTCTTTCATACATGTATCCAATCATTACGTAGTTATAAAAACTAACAATTAGAAATGTTTGTTTCAAACAACGACTGAATTACTTTAATATTGAATTTAATTAATGATTTCTCGCTCAATTTACAAAAACGAAACTCAACTTATTATGCACCAAAACCTTCCTCAGGAATTACTCTACCTGTTTTTGAAATTATGAGAAAATCCGTCGAGTACCTTTTGAGTTTATCACGAACAGACAGACAGGCAGACACGACGGAGGACTATCTTTATTAATATTTATAGATTAAAGATTTAGAGACATATACAAGAATATCATATAGCTTTTAACAATATTTTCATATCAATCTAGGACAGTCAAGGTAGAAATTAAACGAAGCAGCGGAACCGTACATTGCCGGCTACATTTAAATGCGAGGCGACCACTTTAGTCCTCAAAAATAGCATATTTATCGTAGCGTAGATGTTTACCTACGTTCGAGTTCAGATAAAACTTGAATCCTGTTTGAGATTGCATGTGGATGTGCATTAACTGCAGTGACTATCAACGCTTCGCCTACGGAGGTCATATATTACATCGAGTCAGCGTTGCTGATGCCGGCACTAAGCTGGAGTTGTTTTTATAGATTGGATTTGGATTGGAGATGCGCCGAAAATTCACATACATGTTGTATTTTTTAGAATCCGTACAAGATTTACGGGTACGCAGATGTATTTTTCGCTCGCTGTCCTACAGTCCCGACGTAAATAGAGCACTTGTATTCGCTCGTAATCCATGCAGATTAACGTGTACACAACAGGTTTGGACAAGCCACATGCGCGTTACACCGCGCATTATGTAGCAGTTGTGTATCCCGCAGAGAAAGTGTTGACATCAAGTGATCTGCACGTTCGTTTAGAACTCTCTTATGTTAAAAATAACCGCATCATAAACACGCGCCACAAAAGAATAACCATTGACACCAAATTTCCATTTCGTGCACAAAATGGTTTCGTAATCCGCACTTCCATATAAACCAGCCCGTAATTATCAACTCTGAGGTAAAAACGAAACTTATAATTGCTTGCGGTGACAAATTCGAAAAGTTTTAGCCGAATTTCGCAGAACATCTGCTAACTTGATCCATTATAGCAGGTGGTGGTGATAATACATTAATTTCCTAACATTTTTCTTTCACGAAACAGTCTGTGAGTTTATTTCAATAACAATTTATAACATTTAATACGAAAAATGACTCAAACAAAAAAAACAATTAAACAGTATGAAATGGAGAAATTTGTAAACCATAAAAATCTCTTAAATTAAATTTTGCGAATTATATTAAACTCGACCCTGCCCAGCTTCGCGCGGGTAATTGAGTTTATATTTGCTTACATTTTTTTTCATACATGCATCAGTCATTACCTAGTTGCAAAAACTAACAATTATAAAATCTGATTTTAAGGAAGACTGAATATTGAATTTAACTATTTAGTTTCTTGCCCAAATTACAAAAAACTTGAGTTATTATGCACCAAAATCTTACTCAGAAATCATTCTACCTGTTGTTAAAAACTGTAAGAAAATCCGTCCAGCGCTTTTTAAGTTTATCACGAACAGACAGAAAGATAGACGCGATGGGGACTTTGTTTATATTTAGAAAATATGACCCTAAAAACTTAACATTAAACAGAATACAGAAAAGGTGGAAATGCAGAAAACGGGAATTTAATAAAAAAATTAAATTATCTTGCAATACCTCAGTGCTCTATAAATTTATCATTACAAGAGATAAGCCCCTTGGCGGAGGGCGTTGAAAATTTAATTTGATGTTAATCATCGGAACGGGCGAGAATGAAACTGAATTGAGGACGACGTTTATGATTATACGACAGAAAATATCTCATCTGATCGAAATAGATCGAAACAGAACAGAATGAAGGTATGAAACAAAGTAAAACCTTTAAAACCTTTGATTTTAAACTAATATTATCGCGGAATATATATACACTTTTAAGCTCTTGCATAGCTTTTATTGCGGGCTTTGAACGCGGCGACCGAATCAAAAAATTCCGCAACGAAAAAAAAAACCTAACACCCCCCACTCTACCTACCATCGACCGAGCATTTGCCTAACGTCCTACTAATATTATAAATGCAAAAGATCGTGAGTATGGATCTATACATAGTATACATGTAGTTATATATGTATACAAAGGTGTACCTATGTACAACAGTGAATAGCAGTTGCTGGTGAATAGCTATACGCATAAATAAATAAATATAATTGCATAAATTGATAGAAAATGCTGTGCATTAACTTCCCCGAATGCCGCACGTTTTTTTTTATCACGTCACCACGCGCCATGCAACTGGTTCAAAATATCGGTAATCAAAAAAAATCGTTAATAGTGAGTACCCGGTACATAGTAGAACAGAAAAAACCTTTAATGAATAACTCTTCTACAGTAGGAAAAGTTAGCAACAAAAATAGGTACTAAGTGGATTACTACCTAACTTTTGAATTGAATTAGATTAGTTTGAAACAGATTTATGATAAGCTTGATAAAGACAGGCTCTTAAAAGCTGTTGCTAACTAAAGTTAGTGAATATTTTTGACAGAACATTTACAGCTATGTACTTACGATTAATAATTTCGAATACCCGGTATATAGTTAAATATATAAATTCTGTGATGATACCAATACATTCACATTTATCGCTACTAAATTATGTACTAAATTTATATATTCTGATCATATAACTATTCAGACCGCGTTAATGTTTCAATTAGAGCTCTTATCTGATAAACTATTCATCGAGGTTATTTCTAACCAGCTGCTACCCGCGGCTTTATTCACGTGGGCTTTAATTTTCGGGTTTGTTCCAGAGTGTAACAGCAAAAAGTTCCCACGTACCCGCGCCCGCAACTTTTAAACTGATATACCTAATTCTTTTACACCAAGCTCCATTGGAACGAAACGAACTATGAACGTTAAGTGAAGCTTATTACAATAAAATAGTCGAATAGTACTGAAATCAGTTAAACCGTTTCAGAGATTACCGCGCACAAACGCACAGAAAAAAATAAAAAATTGTAATAACTATTGTTTTGGGTTCAATTGTGTTACTTTTTATGTGAGAAGAGCAGCAAACGAGCATGCAAACCACCTGCTGTTGAATAGTCGCAGCCCATAGACATCCACGTACAACCACAAACACAACCGAAATCCTATCTGAGCTTGAACGTAGATACGTTGCTACTCTTGAGGACTAAGATGGTCACCTCGCTTCAAAGTGTAGCCGGCAACCGCACCTCTCCAGCCGAAACAAGTAATGCTTTACGGCGGATTAATAGTTTTTTCTCATATACCATCTACGTACAGACAGCGATCTGTTACAATTTTGTTATTTTTACATTTAATACATAACAAAAACAGAAACATTTCACTGACTTTGCATATTCTCGTTTTTACAATCGCATTTTTCATTTTCACTCTTCGCATGAATGACGCAAGCAGAATTAAAATGGTGGATAGGAATTTTTCCAAAGCTTTTATTTTGTTTCTATTTCAAGTGAGTATTGAAAAGCATTCATAATATTTGGACGTTATATTCAACGCGATATTTCTTTGTCATTTGTAGCCATTAACTAAATTAAGTTTTCAGCTATCTCTTTGAATCCATGGTAAATTGGTATACGTGTAGTTGTTTTTTATGTTTATTTTATTTTTCTATTGTTTTTTAATAAACTTTTATTTTTTATTCCATCGCTGCTCCTATAAAATCCTATAAACGGTAATTAGTTTATGTATAAGTAATTAGTGGAAACTTTGCTGATTTGTGTATTTATGAACTGAACTCTGTTATCGGTACAACAATAATTGTATGTTTCCCAAATATAAATAAAGAAATAAAAAAATAAATACGCAGTATTACGATTGACTCAGCTATCAAATTGGGCCAAAAAACTGTAATTATCATACCTTTGTGTGATACCTCGTTTTATGTCAGAAGAATAGTAAACGAGCATGCAGGCTATGTTTCGTTTCTTTATTAATTTATTTGCTTGTTATTAATTAAAACCATACATAAATCACACACTAATCATCATCATTGCTCACAGCCGTCCTAATCCAACCTTTTAAGGATTTGAGATCATCAAATGATTCGTTCAGGGACAGCACGAAGGGATATGTCAGAGTTTTACTGACTCTAACCACAACCTGTTCTTGCTTAGGTCTTAAGTTCTAGAGACCCGAGATCCCGATTGGACAGCAACCGCGACCACATCCAACCTTAAATAGAGCTGAGGTTTATATGTGAGATTGGTCGTGGATGTGTTGCTACTACCAAAATCTTGGGTGGTTACGTCAGTGCAGTGCAGTTTACAATCATACCCTGTATAATTAGTAGTATTTTAATAAATAATACAAGATGCAGTGACACAACTTACCTCAACTTTACTTCAGTAGCTACTTCATTACCTGTGAATAACGTTCCCAAAATCTGAATCCCGTTTTGATGTGTCATAAATAAATAATATATTATCGTTAATATCCGCTTAAATTTTTACCTTCCAGTTGATCGATTTCAAGACTTTTAGTATCAAAAATATAGATAAACCTAAGATAAACATCAAAATTGTGTCGTCAAACTGCAAGATGGTTCCAAATCTAAAAACACAGGCAACCGAGCGTAACCTTTTGTTTGTTCTTCCATTTCACGAAACAACTGTCTCTGCTTTTGTTCCAAAAATTTTTGCTCATCGTTCTTCATTATTATAAATGGCCTTCTTAAATAAGCGTGTATTATTCTCCACGCGTAAAGTAACATTGTTTTTGAGACCTTCGAGCTCTCTTGGCTCGCTCTATTCTATCTAAATTGTATCAAAATTTAAAGTTATGTTCTTGTGTACTGATTTAAGATTAGATTTATTTCTTTTTTTTATTATGGAAGAGTAAGAAACGGGCATGTCTTATGTTACCACCTTACCTTATGTTAACCACCTTATGTTAAGTGGTCACTGTAGCCCATGGACAGCCACGTCCAATCTCAAATAGAACAGAAGTTCTATCTAAGGATCGACGCGGATGCGTTCCTACTCTTGAGGTCTAAGATGGTCGTGTAATGTGTATCCGGCAACCACACCGGTATTTTTTTTTATATGTTTGGTCGAAGTGTGCAGTGTACCGATATGTACCATGTACGATGTGATGTGTGCCGATGTGTATATGATATGCTTCTATTAATTGCAACTGTTGTGTTCGAACTGTTCACAACTGAGAGATCTCTATCACATTACTCTACCACAATGCGTCTTATTGGAACAGTAAGTTACTCTCCGTTTACGTGTCCGTTTTCCGGTTTTTTAAATGTGATTATTTCCTGTAGTTTCTTTGAAACATTGTAATAACTTTACATGAATTGTTGCAATTATAGTTGACCTGAAACATGTTCTAATAATATTACGCTATTTAAAAAGATAGAATCGCTTAAAAAATTAAAAAAGGTCTCCTGTAAAATCGAGGTTTTAAAATCTCACATTGTCATCGCAAATGGGTGATATAATGAAAGTGAAGCTTTTAAATTTACATCTATGCTGGAAATAAGTTTATTAAAGAAAGATGGACTAAATTCAACGTTTGTTTATTATTTTTTGGTATGTTTTCAGAGCTCCATTGAGTGAGAAACGTTACTACATATTGCGTGATTGACTTTCCACTAAACAACGTTGTGCAGAACAAGAGTTACGGGCATACCTGTTCTGCACGACGGTAGTTTTAGATCCAAAGGCGACAGAGGCTACATTTTGTAACAAGTGGAGTATGTACCTTGGTCACTCACTATTCGTAACAAAGACAATGACGATTAGTTTTATCATTTGTTATATCTTAAAAGCTTTTTTATTTTAAATGGAACGAAACTGAAAAGTAAATAGAAATAGATGCAAAAAGATTCACGGACCAAAGCTAGTCAAGGGCCGAATAATGAAATTAATATTACGTCATCTAAAATTATAGGGCTTCCCAGGACCCCATTTGTTTTGGGATTAACGGCTTTATTTAAATGAGGTAAAAGTATACTCTCCCCTGAATTAAGTTGGAATTTGTTGGGAATTATACCACGCCGGCTGCTCCGGTCCGCCCGGGCCGGGTTAGACAGTAAACTCGGACTAGAATTAGGTAATGGATATTATTTAGAGCGTCCAATGCTTTAAATGAAATTGCTAAGTTTATTGCCAGTACGGAATAATTAACAGACCTATATTTGCCTGTCTTTACCTGTTAATTAATTTGTGTGATCATTTCTTAAAAATATATTCGTTCTATTCTCGTAAATATTCAGAAGTTTCGTTAATGTTGATATTATTCATTTCTGCGTACTTTTGTGTTAAAGTATCTAACGAGTGTATCCATCCATGATTATCTTGTATTTGTTGTCGCCACAGCCCATGGACTTCCATATAGATTCTCAAATAAGACTTTAGTTACATCAGAGATCGTACGTACATGCGTTACTACTTGTAAGGACTAACACGATCACATTATTAAGCATTTTCGGACCCGTTCCTCCGTTATTTTATCAATATTTGAAGTGACACCGTTAATCTTCATCCATCCGTCAGCCTTGACGTGTCCACTGCTGAACATAAGCCTCCCCTAGATGTCGTTATTCAGCCCGGTTCTATGCCCTCTGCATCCAGCACTTACAAGCTATCCTTTTTAGTTCTGGTCGTTGATCCACTTGGTTGGGGGATGCCCTGTGCTACTTTTGCCTATATAGTAATCTGCTAACTACTAAATATGTTATAAAGCCGTATAAATATAAAATCATAATCTGTTAACTAATAACTTTTGTTGATTTTAAAATCAAGGGAATAGTATCAAAATAACTAACACAATGTTAATATTTGTAAACTGACAACGGATTGTAATCACAAACAGTTTAGAAACTAGTAAGACATGTCTACAACACTAGCGAACATTGGAACCATTTGACTGAGAAAGAGGAACATAAACAAGAGAATTGCAATGAAGTGAAGAAACCGAGTAAGATACGGAGTACGCTCTTCGATGTGTCTTTTCACACAAAGGCATCATTCGCATTGTGCTTACGTAACCGATCTATTTTGGAAAATCTTAATATTTTACGATCCTAATGCGACAGTTACGATGTTCACGCGATTCGATTCATAGCCGTAGATTTTGAAATCTATTCTTAGTATGGAATTATGTTTAGTGGATTTGTCTTTGTGCCCACGATGGAATGAACTTCCGTTTGTTGTTTAACATATGCGTTTTTAACATATACGCTAGATGTAGAACGAAATCCCTTCTAAGGTTTTAAGTAAATTGAACTGATCCAAGAGTTATACAGAAACTTCCCTATAAATGTATCTTTTCAAATTCATACATAGATATACATATCGGAGCTTCTTGTGTTATTGCTAATATTCAAAGGCGGATGCTGGTGATCTGTGATGGATAAAGACAGGCTTTTTCCACGTTATTTAATTACCCCTGTATTCAAAATCAAGTGCGTCGGTGTTTATTCAGGTCTTATATGGGAGTAGTAGTGATGATTAATATCAATATGATAAATTGAACCAAGGTTCCATTTGAGAAGAATCAATTTTGAGCGCCTCGTACAGTCTTCAAGTAAATTTGCGTTAAACTCTGTAAAACTAAAAAAAGGCGTAATGTCTGCTTATTTACGAAAAAACAAAACAAAAATATGCACATATGTTGCAATTTATTTTGAAATCAGCTAAAAATAATACTTCATAAGAAATCACACGAGAATTTATGGAAACTGTCGACTAAACCGTGTTCGCTATCAGACGTTCCACAAAGTTCGACTGCCCAATTATCTTCATATAGTTTCTGCTGATACGGTATTTAAGTTCTACTGATCTGTTGATATGTTCTACCATGGATGTTTGTAGTATCGATAAGACCAAAGGCCCAGGAGAATTTCTAAGATTTCTGAACAAAAACCACAATTTTTTATGGCACAAGAGCAGCAAACAATAAAGTTACATTTTATCAAGTCATACTTCTTATGTCAAACTACGATTATATCGTTCCTAACTACTGAAGTGGTCGCATCGCTCTTAAATGTACCCAGATACCACACCTCATACAAAATAAAAGTTTCAAAGTGGATTCTAAGTACTTTACCGTAAAAAATATGATTTGACCTCCTATTGATCTTGACACTTAAATGTTTCTAGTGTCTTCAATTTAGTGTAACTCTGTGATATGAAGTTTCTTAAATAAGATTTTTAGAGTAAAAGACATCGCCAACAAGTTAAAGCAAGTTTACAAAAGGACCCTTGTTTCAAATAAACACCGTCAAATCTTAAATGATTTCTGGAAAGTTCGACCAACAAATCGTCAACACAACGACGAACACTGTCAGGGTTCATAATATTATGATCTAATTCTTAACTACAAACAGACTCACGACAATGAACAGACGCTTTGCCGTTGGCCCATTCCGTGACGCAATGACGCATCAGCATCTACGTTAAGCGGTAACGCGTTAAATGCGTTAATTGTAACAAATCTTCGTTAGCCATTCCCCATTTTGGAGCGCCGCCAGTCCGAGTCACGAACAGCCAAGTTACTTGATAGGAGTTTTATTTAAATTTTGCAGAAATTACAGCTACTCTTGATGGCCTTTCTTGGTAAACTCGACAGCGCCATTGTCTGGTAGAAAGGAGGAAATTTGAAATGGTTTCATTGTCCTTACTTGCAGTAAGTATTTAACTTTGTCTGTGAATAGAGCGTAAACAAGCCTGTTCTCACTTACTGGTAAAGCGGAAAAATTGTTGTTTTAGTCTCGTATAACTTGATAAGTCAATTTTCCTGACGTGGTTTTTACAGATTATAGAACTCCAAATGGAACAAATTTTGTTCCGTATAGAGAGGTATTGCCAAGTACATTTACAAACAAGATATCGATCTAAGCTCTCACAAATAGCAACATATCATATCTTGGAATGGAGATTCAGATCTGTTTCTAGCTTGAATGTGGTTGTCGATAAGTTAAAGCAATTTACTATAAAGTTGACTCTAAGCTCGTCTGTTTATGCCTTAAACAGGTTAATACAAACATCATGTTGACAACAAAACATTCTTCAACACAAAGCAACGTTGAACATGAAATGATAATGGCTTTAGCATATCATGTAATTTGTACCCATCCACTATATTTGATTACACAGTCCTTTGGCGGATCGCCAGAGAAATGAATCACTGCATCGCTGTGACTGTAACTTAATCTTGACAATGCATCCATTGAAGATGCTGTGCATCCGTAATAATGGTATAATTCGTATTTTCAGAAGCTTCTCACATACCTAAATATATAACATAATAATAATGCCTTTAACTATCAATTGACCAATCGATCAGTGAGAAACATACTTTTAAGAAATTTATCGGTTCGATATGTTTTTCTCATGATAAATTTAAAGTAATATCATAGCGGAATTTACATACATTTTACTTTATAATGGTTACTCGTCATACAATTCTAAGTAATTCTAATGACTTTCGCACTATTTATGACTGACGTAAACTAAGTAATTTGAAACTTTATCTAATTTAAAAGCATCTTTTGTGTTATGATTTCTGGTCCCTGTTACTTCCTGCTTCATCATCCGTTTTATCCAATGATAATTGTTTTCTGGTTTTTTAACGTTATTTAATCAGTGATGACACTAGACTTATTATTCAAAATTCATAGAGCTAAGCTATCTATAGAAATTAACAGAGTCTATTATGTTCTATTAAATTTCATATTTTCAGAAAACTTCGTTGAGAAGAAAATCTTTTAGAATATATTACAGTTTCGAAGAGAAAAGTTTAAACTTCAATAAGTTAACGTTTAGTTCGGAAACTAGTGCATTTGGAAGTACAAGACGGACGTAGAGCAAATTTACTCGACCACCCATCTGCATAATAATATCGAACCGTGGTCAAACTGACGCAAATACAGCGGACACAAAGTGGAATATATATTTTTTTAAGTGATTAAGTGACAAATGAGCATGAACTACCTGATATTAGTATTTGCACCCCATAGACATCCACGTACAACCACAATCACGACAGATATCCTATCGGAGCTCGAACGTAGATACGTTGCTATTCCTGAGGACGAAGATGGTTGCCTAGTTTCAAAGTGTTGTCGGCAACCGCACTTATCCAACCGAAACACAAGTAGTGCTTTACGACGGATTATGAGTACGGCGGTGGTGGCGGTCGAACTATGGTTAAAATTAATGTATTATTAAACATATATAAGATCTAATAAGCTGCAATTGGTGAAATAAAATCAAACATTAAATGCTAATCCCTACACCAAGAGGCCAGTCAAAATAAGCCGTTGAACAGGATAACTGAATTGTTTCTTTATCATCAATAAATGTTACTATAACATTCAAATTTTAACACACGTAATTAATTTACGCATTATTTATTATAATGAAAATCTTAAAACTAATTATAATAAAGCTAACCTAAACAACTTAAAGGGAATCTGTGCACATGGTGCTAAGAAGGCTAGCAATATTCCCACGTTGAATTGCAAATTGCAATTCTCTGCGCGAGATATAAACCAGTCCTCAATTATTTCTTCAAATTACTAACGAGATTGATACTATACAACAAACTTATTTGCATTTGATTTTAAAGTAATAAGATTTACTATGTAAAGGGTACTCCTGACTGACTGGGGTGGGCATTACGCTTGTATGTTTGTAGATAATACACAGATGCTCAAAAATACAATAATATTTCAGTGATTGTCGGCGCATCTTCAATCTAGAGAAGTAAGATCCAGGTTAGTCCGCCTCCCTCAACGCTGACCCGATCTAATTAAACTAAACCGGCATTAGGAACCCATGGACCAAAGGTTTCAAAGTCAAGCGGAACAAACACGTAATCACTGCTTAGTGGAATATTTGCGCTTGGCTTCTTCTGCCGCCTCCGCCGCAGCTTCAGTCCTCGACCCGTTCCTCTGGCAAGGAGCCAATCGACGCATGGTGCGTCCCATACGAGGGCCCTCCCCCGCTCCAAAGAAAATGTGTCCAATTACACGCATAATGGAATACATTTTAATTTAATGTTAAAAGGAAATCAATAAGCGATTTACATCCTCTTCCTACGCAACACTCGTCGCTTTGAACGTCGCTTGTCCCTATTCCCTAGAGCACGTGAGTTACTCATTTCTATTCGTCAGAGATTAGTATAATTGGAGTTTCGATTTCCTTCTGGAATTATGTATGAGTAACGTCCGGTCGAGTTTAATTGATATGAGAATTGTCGCAAATAATAGATGAATGATTAATAATTGAAGCTTGACTTTGAAATTTTTGGTCTGTGGGGTCAGAGTGCCAAAAAAGTTTTTAAACAATTTGTCTCACGTTTGTTCGCCGGTGACAAAAGGGCCGGTTATCTCGCGCAGAGAATTGCTATTGCTATTCAATGCAGGAACACGGCTAGCGTTTTTGGCTCATAAACACGGACTCTCTTTAGATTGCTCAGGTTAAGCTTTTATAATAATTGGGTTGAAGGTTTTCATTATTTTAATGAAAATTTTATTTAATTATTCTTAATATCTGTAACTCTGTAACTATTAATACTCGGTATACTTGAGATTTAGTAGTGTGGGATTTTTTTTTGTGAAAGAATAAGAAACGGGCATGCAGGCCACCTGATGTTAAGTGGTAACTACAGCCCATGGACAACTACGTCCAATCTCAAATAAAACATAAGTTCTATTTAAGGATGGACGCGGATGCGTTCCTACTCTTGAGGACTAAGATGGTCGCCTCCAATAATGTG
>DWON01007937.1:0-12497 GCA_018251015.1 Phocides pigmalion okeechobee
TGAGATTGGACGTGGTTGTCCCTGGGCTGCAGTGACCACTTAACATCAGGTGGCCTGCATGCCCGTTTCTTACTCTTTCACAATAAAAAAAAAACTGTATCTATAATTATAGTAGATATGGTTAACAATAAAGAATAATATCTAATTTGTGAAATAAGCACAATTGACGGTACATTGAATCTACATTGAAACTACTATTCAAAGTCGCCAGGGTAGGTATACTTTTTTATTTTATGTATAATACCTAGATATCTTTTTTTGTTTTTAGTAATATTTGTGTTCTTATATACTGGACTTGCAGGACCAGTAGCGATATCAAGTTCGGTGGTGGAACATCGTAGTATCTACCATAGTTGTTTTGGAAGTAGACTTTACTGTCAAGTACGTCTTACGTCATTTGCACAGTGCAGTGTGTACGAACTGAACTTTTAGCTATCGACTAAAGATTTCTTAGATATTGATGCCTTTTTTCATATCTGGGTAATCTATAGAATCAACTGAGATTAAGAAAGCCTCGATGCAAAAAATCTACTTAAAAAGTAGCTTACTTGCTCCGTTATCAGATTCTGACTACTTTAAATATCAATACATCAATTGAAACTATTCGAATGAGGTCTTACACGTTACTTCTGCAGCGAATTGGTGTATACTAGAGTATCCTAAATTTAACCAAACGGTTCGCCCCCATAATCCGCCATAACGCATTACTTGTGTCTCGATTAGAGAGATGCGGTTTTCAGCTATACTTTCAAGCTAGACCTTCTCCTCAGGAGTAGCAACATATCTACATTTGATCATGAGGGCGGTGGTACCTCCCCGGTCGAACTATAGTTCTCACATCTTTATGAAATTGATAGCACAGAATACAAAATTTTGAATTGATCCTTACCAGTAAAAATTCATATCAGATCAACTACTAGAACCTGAATAAATTTCAAATAAAGTAAATCAAAGTTAATTCTTTCATTTAGAAGCTATCATAGAACATCATGCACTTTATTAACCATTAACACCGATATTTTGCGTCGGGAGTTACCAAAATATACTATATTCATTTTTAGTTCCCAAAGATCTTTCTCTATTGTCCATCTTTGTAGACGTTATTTTAAATGTGAAGGAAAGGCATCAATGTAGTTTCCTCTTATACGAACACAATAGCGCACTGACTAATACAGTATATACATATAAAATAACTAGCAAATTATTTTCGCACATCTTAACCTAGAATGGTATTAGTTTCTTACATCTATCCTAGATTTTTAAACTTCCTAATGTATATATTCACTTTCCTATCGATTTAGTCGTTTACATTTATTTTCAGCTTTAATTATAATATCAAGTATTAGGCAAGCGATTTTTATATAAGCCATGCTTTATTTGATAGAGAGTGTTCTAAATATCACTTACGTAATAATAACAATCATTGTAATACTTCTATCAATATACTACATTTATTTTTAATACGCCTTAAAGAGATATATCAAAAATAAAATATTTATATTCTCTTTAATTTTTAAATGTAAAACTTTATTGATTTGTCATGTATTAGTATTAGTTTAATAGTTGTGTATAAAAATATAATTAATCTGTTTCAATGTGATTTGCATCAACTTTATTGCAAATCTTAACAATCTTATGTAGAACCAATGGTCATAACTGTGATTTGTTTAGCTATCTTCTAAGTAATCTCTACTAACTGAACACCTTCCGACTAATTTGTCTAAAATCTAGAACATTCGAAATCTATTCAATGTATGCTGATGTTACTTCATTTCCAATTACAGCAGCAAACTTCTCTGCGAGTTGGACGATGACCCGAGCGATGACGTATTCTGACGCCGAGCGTCCACCGCCCGCCGACGCGCGTCCCCTCGCACCGAAGGATACACGCAACTCTGAACCGAAATCCCCATCACCGCTGTTTGAAGTGGTGATAACCACATCATCGCAGTTAAAACCAACGAGCGCTGTAAAGCGATTGATGCTATATTTACTAAAAATATGACGATCGTTATACAGAGTTTGTTGTATAAAACTTTTAAGCCAGTTAAAGCCAACAAGCGCTATAAAACGATTATAATTACTACTAATGTGACGGTCGCTGTACAGATTTTGTTGTGTAAAACGTTTAAGCCTAAGCTAATTATCAAATGCTAAAGCTATAATATAAAGTATTTATACGTCGTGTAAATCACAATATGATAGATGCTAAAAGTAACTTATTTGAATATCAAGAACATGGAATGGTAAGGTTAAAATAATGGGACGTTATAGAATTGATACAATATCAAATAGGTGTTCGCATTATATTTGTGATTTAAACAATATATAAATAACTTGTAATATTGATCATATGAACAATTAAAGAAGACACGAGGGATAGCGAAAGGTTGGTATGTAAATATCAATGCAAGACGTGCACAGCTTTGCGAAGCAGTATAAATATTGAATCACGATTACACCGTCTCTTAAACGAAAATGGAGCTAGGCCGGATAATTTTAAGGTTTATTTTCAAAATGTTTTTAACGGAATGCGTGTATTTTTTTGTTGTAAAATATCGTTAGTCGTAAGTTATAGATAGGTGAATTTCAAGATATAATTGTACAATTATTGAGCTGTGTCTGTATATAGAAAATATTTTTGAACTATCGGAATAGGTTATTCAAAGTTAACACTATGTAAATTATAAAATTTTCCTGAAAAAGAAAACCCTCCGAAATATAATAAAGATGTAGACTTTGATGCTGGACCGATTTTGATTCGGACTTCAGTTAACAGCGCTCACAAAGTCGCGTGTAGTACTTAAATAATTATAAACGTTGTTCATGTTCAAATTCTTTAGAAAGAAATTAAATTTACCGATAAATAGACCAATAGTTATACGTTACTGATAATAGATTTTACAAAGTCATGCATATCTCAAATTTCCATACTACAATAATTTGCTACTTAGAACACTTATAAACTGTCTCTTGCCTCACAAATACTTCAAATTATTTGATGTTAATAATATAGAAAATGTTTGTAGTTCCAGATTCTTCTAGCACTTTGTCATATAGATTCTCATAGAGTACTTTTGCTGTAAGCCTGGTTATTCTATTCTATTCTAGGGTATTCATTCCAGCTAATTTTATTTTTAAAATACCTTAAAACGTATTAATCACTCAGTTCACTAGTTTAAGTTCAGAATTTATATTATCCCAAGTAATTAATTCTTGAAGGATACATTTGTAACTCTTTTAAGAATATTGGGCGCAATGAGTGTGAGATTTGGCACTTTCAAAGTTTATATAGGGAAAGAGTGCAGAAAATTACCATTTTAAGAAATATGCGTTAGTCTTACAATAAACAAAATAAAACATTTAATTATTTACGTTCATACCGTCATTGTTAAAGACATCAAACGTATTTATCCAAACAGTCGCAAAGAGTAGATATCATTGTTAAATAATTCTATAATCTACTTGACTGCAGGAGTTTCCAGTTATGACTATTGTCCCTTTTCAGTATTCCGTGGAATCATAGATGTTTTTATTTTCATTGGCACTTAAAAAATCTTCTACTGGGCGACTACTAGTAATCGTAATTATGTATAAAACACCCATACCAACAGTGATTCACATCTTATAAGTATAACGCCATTTATTTTCGAGTACTGACAAACACCATTAATATCATAAGTAAATAATGAGTTAATGCTATTTTTTTAGTTAAAATTTAAGTCAGTTTTATGGTTAATGACTTTAATATGTTCATAAATTAGGTTTTCAGCATTATTAACTTATGTTTCGTCATCAACATTACCCATGTTCTTTAAATTATGTTCATTGAATTATTTGTGTAACAAATAAGTGTACAATTAGTGTAAGTAAAGAAAATCGACGCTTTATTTTAAAGAAAAATCGCAAATATCATTTTGACAATAAAAAGTCATTTATAATAACAATAAGATAATCTGCACAAAAAGCCTGATAGCTATTTTAATAGATAATATAGATAGCATTTCATTTATTCTCCCTTTAAAATATATAAGTGCTATTTTCAAAATACGTCTATATAGAACATAGCTTGAATTAGATTACTATACTCCTGTAAAATATACCCTATAGCTTATCACCAGCTAACAGGAGTTCAGCGTTTAAGGACGCACCTTTTCACTTAAACTTAAATTTGATTAAATTTTAAAACTCGCCTTGAAAATAATTAATATGGGACAATGTCTGCCATAATTTTGTGATAATAAAGCTTATTGTATTTTACTGTTTACTATTAATAATTATATTAACGAATGAATGCTATTTTTTGTTACTAAAACTGTTAAAAGTTGATAAATATAATTAAGTTACGAATAAGTTTAGTGATGTAACGAATATTTGTTTCCTGGGCTACGGAATTAATTTTTCTTCTTAATTGAGAACATTATATCTGACTGCTGGACTTAAACCGCTCCTTGTAACTTAAAAAGACCTGGAATCAGTACATAAAGATACAGCATAGCTGGTTGTCATTTTTGTAGTTATATTTCTCTAGAGGCGTTTATGAAAACAGAACAATGTTTGATCGGCGTGAGATGACGTGGGGCGCGCCGAAATAACACGTAATTTATTATAACAATATTGGATAGCGCCATCTTGCTGAGAAAAAAATAGCTTTGTTCCTTGCCTCTAGACTCTATCAATGAACACCATATTTAGGTATCATTACTTTCATCTATTAACCGTTTGGTCACTTAAAATTTGTTGAACTCATAAAAATATTTTATAAATTACGCCAGAGAAGATTTACTCTTACAGAAATACATGTACATTGTCGATTGATATAGGAATAACTCCCGTATCTCGACTGACAAGCAGAGAATCCCGGGTTCATTTAGATTAGAAGAATTATCTAAATTAATATCAATAATCAAAGTTTGATATCAAACTAGTACTAGGTATATCTAAAACTAAAGTAAAATATATATTTAATAATTAAATATGAAATCAAATCAAAATATTTTTATTCAAAGTTATTTACAAAACTCTTTTTGAACGTTTTAAACTACCATCGACTCGTAAGATGTTTCGTTTTGGAGAAGAGGCTGCGAAAGAAACTTCAAACACATATCTTTTCCATCTTTGGAAATGTAATTTACAAATGATAACTTAAATTAATGGAGAAAGTGGAGCTGGAATCGTTTCAGACCATATGAGTTTAAAATGCGATATAAATATGCCATCCAGAACTCCTGTACCTGGCATAGTACCCATAACTCTGGCAGCGTTTCCTCGTTTTATGGCCAGACACTCTTTGAGCAAAATAGCTTCCACCCCCGGTTTATCCGAAGCGACAATGAGTATTGGAAACACTAAGATGATAAACATAATTGATATGTATTGTCGAAAATATTCGTTACATCATAAAACTTTTAAGCTTAAGACCAATTTTATTTAAATAGCTTATAATAATTAGTACAAACTTTTTTGTCATAATCAATGTTATATTAAGTAATTGATGATAGAACCACTGCCACCCATGTCCTTTATTAGCCGGTTTTAATGGCGCGTTTATACAGATATGAGATATTCAAATTTAGCTGATTCTCACATTGATCCGCGACACGCGACTATGCGTGACATCGTCTTTATTAGGATTGATGTTCAGCATGTGAGTGTGTATACACAGCACGTGCGGTACAAAACGCTGACAACACCTCTCAGTCTCAGTGCGGGAGTGGTGGCACGCGCGACTGACGCGATTACGTCATCGTGCACACCTTGACAAAGCGCGGAGCTGTGTGAGACAGTACCATTATTTTGTTACAAAGGGAAATCCTTTAAAGATACTATCATACCATAACGTTAGGATAGATCGGATTATATGCGATTTTTATGATATAACTCCTTGGTGTCCTTGTAGAGCGGTTTTGATATCTCTGATGAGTGCACGGATACTAGTCTGAGAAGCACTATAGTCGAGCCGATCGTACGCACGGTGAAACATTGTTAGTGTACGGGGCATGTTATCTAAATACATATAACATATATAAGTAAAATATACAAAAACCAAAGCTTCATAGGTACAACAGTACATAACGCAGGTCAAAGTGAGAACCTCTATCTAAGCCACGCTACGATAGGCAGACGATAACATGGCACGAAATATTTTGTTAATAATTTGTATAAATAACACACACGGTATAACAAACTGACGATGCCCCTTTAAAATGTGGAAAAAATGAAATTGCAACCTTTGGCTCTTCCGCTTAAAGGTTACAGACCCCACCCACCCACGGGCGGCAGTGGCTGTATCATCAGGTAGACTGCAAGTCCGTTTGTTACCTCTATTACTTATAAAATTATGTAGATAGTGATAATCATATTATTATTAATTATACTTACATGTAATTATACGTAATTATTATTTTCCCTTGCATGCTTATTAATTAAACACAGTTTGAGCTAGAAACGCATGATTTAGATAATTAATTAGTATAACAAATTGTCAAAAAGCAATTAATTGCATTGGTTAATTATTTCATTTATAATACTGATTCTCTAATATTGTCTGTAAATAATTATAAAACAAATTGTTATTATATTTTTTATTAATCGCTGTGAACTTAATGAAAAATGTGTTTTAGGTTTATGTGGATAATATTATTAAAATGCGTTTTCGGCAATAACACAGCGTGTTGGGAAATAAAGCTTTTATTTATAAATAAATTGTTTAATTTAACAATGCCTGCGACCTGCAGTTTAATAGAAAATTTCTGATAAAAAACCCCAAGGAATTAAAAAGAATTGACACTAGCGCCATCTATCAGGACTTACGAGAACTAAAAACCAAGTGACAAATATATAGATAAATAAGCATAATCTCAAAATATTTTGTATTTGTAATCCAATTTTAACCCAAGTATAGTTTATGTAACAGTTAGTTAATAGTTGATAGACCTTGGAGGTACCACCACTGCTTTCATAATCCGCAAAGCAACCCTTGTGTGTCGGTTGGAGAGCGATTATCTCAGTCCTCTGGAGTAGCAACGCTAGATGCGTACGATCTCAGATAGGACTTCATTCCTATCTAAAGTTAAATGTATATGTCCATAGGCTGTTTGAGAAAGCACTTTAAAGCCATGATAATCAGTCGGTCCCATTGTTATCATGACAGTCGTTAAATCTTGATAGATATAACTTTTAAGAACCCAAATGTATTTTCTAATTTATTAAGTGGATATACCATCTTACTCCGAGGATCATAAAATTGTATTAACAACAAATATTATTACTCATAAAACTTGAACGTAATAAGAAATTCGAAATTTGAAACCAAACAGAAAAGTGTAAAACGCGCTATCTCTTGTAAAACGACTACATTAAACACCTGTTACTAGTTACAGTTAGTTGCAGGATCGACACATAGATGGCGTTGTTTTTTATTATAAAATCTATTTGAAAATATCAATAATATTCATAGTTTTAGATAAGTATTTACATATACGGAGATTAACATAAATCTCAGGATTGGCATGCCTTCTACGATCGGCTTTTAGACTCCGGTTCTACAGGGAAAAAATGTTCAAGGGTATCAGCGGCAGTTGCTATCAGATGGATTGTTCGTTTTTTTATGCAAGAAAAGCAGCAAAGCAGCATGCAAATCACTTAATATTAAGTAGTCGCAGTCTCTATACTGCGACTACATATCCACGACTATATAGTCTATACAACCACGTACAACCACACACGACCGAAATCCTATCTGAGCTCGAACATAGATGCGTTGCTACTCCTGAGGATTGAGATGGTCGCCTCGCTTCAAAGTGTAGCAGGCCACCGCACCTGTCCAACCGAAACACAGGTCATGCTTTACGGTGGACTATGAGGGATGCGGTGGTACCTTCGCGGTAGAACTAGGGTTCTCCCGTCGTTAAAAATTGATAGACAATAGCTATTAAATCGTGCTAGAAACCCTAGCGGTTTAAAATCATCTGATAGGTTGGCCCCAGGGTTTTATTTCCACCAATATGGGTTGTAGTCCATGCCTTGTTGTTATATGGAAAGTGACCAGTCCCCAGCATATAAACAAAATGTTGAACTTGCAAAAAATTATTAGTTTTTTATTGTTATCTTGTAAAAGTAGCAAACAAGCGTGCAGGCCATTTGATGTTAAATGGTCTCTCATGGACATTCAAGACCAACCTTAAACCAGCCTGAAGTCCCGCCTGACGTCCATAGACGCATTGCGATTCCTTAGAACTGCGATCGCTTCGTTTTTAAGTGTAGCCGGCGACCGCATTTCCAACCGAAAAGTTTACGGCGGAGTATGAAGGTGGCGGCGGTACCTTAGTGGTCGAACTATTGTTCTAATACTTTGAAATTTTCTTAAAAACTGATAAGTTTAATCTTGAGTTTATCTTGATGAAGATAAGCACATTTTGTTACAACGACACTCGCCAAGAGCTATCGAGCTGAACTGTGAAGAGCCGTCGGAGCTAACAAGCGATTGTGCCTTTAAGAGTCAAAAGGTAAGATCGACTGTCCTCTTATGTATAATGATAACAAAACTGTTCTAAATCAGAGCTTGTAACGAGACTTGGACTCGATCTTGAAAACTCGTTTTTAGTACCCTTGTCCTAGCTGGCAGTCTAGTTAAATATATTTTATTATACAACGGGTTCTCACGATTAATGTTTTATAATTTCCGATATTTCTTTTAAAATCTTATTAAATATCGCTAATTTTGTTTTTATGCCGCGTCGACAGTGCAGTCACTGATATTTCGTAATTTATAAGCAAAAAGTGATTTTGGAAATGCAATAGATAATAATATAATATCGTTGGTCAATTCTGTCCCTAAATTACTTACAATTACAATATCCAGCTGACTGCTATTTACTTTCAAATGTAGAATGAATTGGATGGTTGAAGAATTGTGGTTCAATCCACCTTAAGGCGGTAGTAACCGCTTAACAAAGAAAGGAGCATCTTTAGTGTTTGTACCCATTATGCTTATAAGCTTCAGGGTTCAAAGGATTATTTGATTAACAAGACATACATATAAGGCAGGCATAATTTTATCTATAAATCGGTTTTAAAACATTACATCTCCTGTTTTACTCTTAGCGATGTAATTTTTTTGTAATGTTTTCATTTGTAGCTATATTCTCGGATATGTATTAGAATTTTAAATTACACTTTACAGCACCACATATAATATCATAAGCCTATTATACCATTTCAGCACCACATATAACATCAATAGCGTATTATACCATTACAGCACCACATATAACATAAATAGCGTATTATACCATTACAGCACCATATATAAAATCAATAGCGTATTACACCATTACAGCTGTATAACAATTTCTTATGCAATGAAATGATATGGGCTTATTATGGGATTAGCTTTGATATAAGCGAAGCGATTAACTTTTCTGATCTGCAGTTTAATGACGACTTTAGAAGTTATTATCACGCAAGTATTAGTACGTATTATGGATCATATAAGTGGACCATAAAACCGGTACACCTTCCCATTTGTTTTAACACCTTCAGAACCCTGTTTCTCTTTGTAACTAGCTACTTTATTTTCTTCTTTCGCTAAGTAGCAGATGTTAGACTAGTTCCACCGAGAAGATCTCACCTCCACCGCTCTCATAATCTGCCGTAAAGAACTTTTTTGTTTTGGTTGGATAAGTGTGGTTGCCCGCTTCAAAGTAAAATTTAAGTCAAATATCATTAATTCCAAATTTTCATACTACTTCACTGATTACTCATATCATACTAATTAATTAAGATTCATACTACTTTTGAACATAAAAAAATGTACCACAACCATCAGCTTCGTTAGCGTTAAAACGGAGGCTACCATCTTAATCCTTAAAATTAGTACCGCATCTACGTACAACCTCAGACAAGACTGCAGTACTGTTTGTTGTATGTAGACGCCTATGCTATAGGCTGCAGCGATCTAACATCAGAAACCTTGCATGTTACTTTCCAGTCTTCTCACAAAAGAAAGTAACGCTCCGCCTGTCACAATGTACGCAAGTCCCTCCGTCAATGTTTAAAAGAGTTGAACGACCGGTCGCTACACGGAATATTACGTTCTACTGCATTGCCGTATAAATTAGCAATGTGGCTTTTGTGTGAAATAGACGTGGTGTCATATCACACCCTCTTGGGACCTATATTTACCTTTTTTGTGTTTGGTGGGAAAACCTATCAAAGGTAGCCCGTATTGTGGGAGCTATTGCGGTTCATGTGGGATTTCGACCCCTTAAAAACTTCCTTATTGGTTGCCTGTGCTAGTAGAAAACACCAGGATTTCTGTGGGATTCTGTGGGATTTCCAAACAATAAAAACCTCACCATTGGCCTTCTGTGTTAGTAAAGTACACCAGGTTCTGGAAACGAAGGCAACTGTTGCTCTCTAGCACGACGCTCCCAACGGGCACACCTCGGGGGAGTTTCCCTGGCTCCATAGGCATTTTTATCCATCCACTAAAAAGCGTATTGGTGGTCTCCTGTGCTAGTATAGAATACCAGAATCTGGAAACAAACCCAAGTGATATTTTTACGAGGCCCCAATTAAGTACATCTTGGTGGAAGTTCCCCGGCTCCACAGACATCTGAAGTTTCTAACAACAGACACCTCTAAATCTGAATAGTATAAAGGCCCTATTCCAATTAGTTCAATAGCTTCTGAAATTAGCGTTCTGAAAATATATGTATAGACAAGATTTGTGCTAAATTACTCATATATTCTTACATTTAATTGATGGAGCCGGTGACAAGAAGGCTGAGTCATGTATCTTGCAGAAAATTGCGATTGCTATTCAACGTGCGAATGCAGCTAGCATTCTTGGCACCATGCCGCTTGGACACGATCTCCTTTAGATTATTTAGGTTAGGCTTTTATTATAATTACTTTTAATATTATCGCTGTTGTAAATATGTGTTTCTGTTCTAAAATATATACTAGCATAAAATAGTTATAGGATTATAAGCTTATATATATATGTGTGTATATGCATATTTGCGTCTGTGTGTGTGTGTGTGTGTGAGAGAGAGAGAGAGAGTGTGGTTGTGTTTGTATTTATTGCAATATAATATATAGTGTCAAATAATAATAACGTTAATAAACTACAAATATTTTACAACGATTAACTCGTATTTAGTATTCACATTATGTTGGTACCTATATACCTGATATTAGTTTATGCTCAGATCAATACTGAATTCTAATACAATTTTGTAAAAACGGGTAAATGGGTCAGGCAGTAAATTGACGTCTAAACATGGCTGCGACATGAACACTTTCTAATAATTAGAATATGCAGTTTTTGCTCTATGTAGTAAGCATCCAATTATCCTTATTTCAAGTGCCCACTGCGGCATATAGAGAACTATTTTTTTTTATATATATGCCAATAGAGGTGATAGATTTTTTTATGTGAGAAGAGTAGCAATCGAGCATGCAAACCAGCTGATGTTAAGTTGTCGCAGCCCATAGACATCCAGATACAATCACAAACACGACCGAAATCCTATCTGAGCTCGAACGTAGATGCGTTGCTACTCCTGAGGATTAAGATGGTCGCGTCAATTCAAAGTGTAGACGGCAATCGCACCTTTCTAACGGAAACACAAGTAATGCTTTACCGCGGATTATGAGAGCAGCGGTGGTACCTCCTGGTCGAATTATAGTTCTCTCATCTTTAGAGGTACCACCGTCTACTTCTACAGTAAATAAATTCTTGTTGTTTCAGTTGTAGAGGTGCTGTTGTCAGCTACACTTATAATGAGGCAGCCCTCTTATCTTTAGGTGAAGCAACGAACTTACGTACGATTTCAGGTAGAATTTTAATCCTATTATAATTTGCATATGGATATCCATGGGCTACAGAGACCATTTAACACGTGTGACCTGCACGCTCGTTTGCTATTTTTCCGATTTAAAAATAGAATTAATATTATAAATAATATCTCTTCTGTTGAAGTATTACAGTCATCTCTTTTGCCTCTCTTATTAAACGTAGAAAGTAATGCTTGTAAGTAGCCAGTGACATGTAACAATAGGATTCATATTTAATATTTTTGTTCCGTATTTAATAACTTGTTTTATATTTAATAAATTGTTCCATATTTAATAAATTGTTTCACATTTAATAAATTGTTCCATATTTAATAATTTTTTCCATATTTCATAATTTGTTCCATATTTAATAAATTGTTCCAAATTTAATAATTTGTTCCTTATTTAATAAACTGTTCCATATTTAATAATTTGTTCCATATTTAAAAAAATATTCCATATTTAATATTGTTTTCCATATTTAATAATTGTTTCCCTTAATTATAAATTCTTTCAACAACCAGTTAATCATTAAAGTAAGATATCCATTAGCAATAATAATTAATATTTAGATTGTTTAGGTTAGGTATTTATTATAATAAATTTTAAGATTTTCATCATTGTATATATTCTGAAATAATCATAAAATAATC
>DWON01007938.1:0-12497 GCA_018251015.1 Phocides pigmalion okeechobee
GACGTGGTTGTCCATGGGCTGCAGTGACCACTTAACATCAGGTGGCCTGCATGCTCGTTTCTTACTCTTTCATAATTTAAAAAAATAAATCATGATTATTGTTATATGAATCGCTGTTGGATTACCAAATAAAAAAATAAATACGCGGATATAGTATAGTTATATGTACAAGACTGTGTGACTAGACTGCGAAAGGAAACAACGTCTGTGTATGTAAATGATACACAGATGCTAAAAAATACAATATTTCAGTAATTTGTCGGCGTATCAATCTAATCAAACAAGCTCCAGTTAAGCTCGCCTCCCACAATATCGACCCGATCATAAGTATCCGCGGCGCAGAGAAAGTGTTAATGGGGTCGGTAGACCTCACACACCTCGAAAACAGAACACTTCTCCGGTTGAACCGTTGCTCTGCTACCGTAAACACTTTAAAGCCAGTACCTTCGAGATGCGACCAGTAACTGTGCGAGCCGCTCTTGATCTTGTTGCGCAGGTCGCGCTCCACCTGCACCATTTTCTTCGTGCGGTACTGCGTCAGCTTCAGCACGTCTTCCAGGTAGTAGCGCTGCACCTCGTGCAGCCGCCCCGGGATCGTCAGCACCTGGCAGTTGTTGAAGTACCTGCCGACATACATATGCTTATCATTTCCAACTAAACTTTAGTTTCAGTCCGTGGCGTTGCTTGCAATTATATTTTGGTCTATTATTGAAGTAAAATTATAAAAGAAATCCTAATATATACAATTGTATTCATAAATTAATTAAATTTAATAAATTTAAATCGACTCTATTTTACATCTTATTGTTAAGTAAATTTAACGATGAGATGTCATATATGTAGATGAGACTTAATAGCCACATTAAATTATTAAGTGTGTTGATAATTCAATTATGTTATTATACTTATATATGGTACTCACATTTTTCTTATATTTAAAGCAGACGTTTTGTTTTCTTGAAATAAATACTTGATAACATACATGACACATACATATCACCTATATTGTCTCCTTAGGGGTTTAATTTCTAAAAGGCCTTTCTTAGCGCTTACTAATGTACTTATGTGTTACATTGCAAGGATATTTATTTCTCAATTTCAGCGGTGTACTAATCTCGTGAGGCTGATAAATAATTGTGGCGACTCTCCGCTACTCGGTAAGAAATGGCACCACACGTATCCTGAATCACGTTATCGAAGTTCTCTAAATATCTTGCATATATACAAAATCGGAAATGAGACTAACGAAGCGTAGCCGCTCTCTAGGCAACAAGAACCCGCCTGGAGGGAGATCTCGCTTTGCCAAAGTTATCAAGGGCGTGGCGGTGGGTACCTGGAGAAGATGAGCGTGTCCATGGTGGCGGACATGAGCACGAGGCGCAGGTCGCGCGCGCGCGGCAGCGCGTCCCGCAGCGCCACCAGCAGGAAGTCGCTGAACTTGTCGCGCTCGTGCACCTCGTCCACGAAGATGTGCGTCACGCCTGCAAACGAACGACCATCACTACCGTGTCTTCAATTCATTTAGATATGCGGGATTCATCATTTTATTAATTAATAGAAGGTTTTTCACTATTTTTAATATATGCCCGGGCCTCATGTGTAAAGGATACCCAGTCTCATAACTTGGGTAGATCCTGACATGACAACAACAAATGCATTTGGGAGTTGCATGGGTAACCGCTAACCATAGTCACTCCATCTATTAATATCAACATTTTATAAGCAGATTATAAATATATAAGCAGAGCGAACACTTTAATCAGGCATCTACTTATGACTTCAACATAGGTCTTTAGTTCTGTTTAAGTTTTATAAAAATGCTTGTGGACTGTAGTGTTATCTTAACATGAGTTACATGTTCCTTTCACTTTTGTCTCATATCTTAAAAAATAAACTATCTCCACTAACCAGCAATAAATAATTAAATATTAAAGTAGATTAGTAAGGACATCAAAAAGTCAAAAGTGTATTCAGGGTCTCCCCCAGGTGCGAGGTGTGAGAAGGAACTCGTGATTAGTAGAGTCGATAAGAGTGTAGGTGAAGGGCGAGAGGGGCGAGGCGGTACCGGTGAGCGCGCCCTCGCCGGCCATGAGCGTGCGCAGCAGCACCCCGTTGGTGCAGTACGTGAGCACGGTGCGCGGGCTCACGCGCGACTCCAGCCGGATCTGGTAGCCCACCGACTGCCCCGCCTTCTCCATGCGCTCGTACGCCACCTGCGGACGTGTCTCCCACTGGCATTACACTACACGGACTCACTACGCCGACCATTGCGCCAACCTTAAGGTAATCTTTACGTTCCATTAATAAAATTATTACAAAAAATCTATTTTTTAAAAAATTCCAGATGAGCATGCAGTTTACCTGACTGTAAGCGGTTGCTGCAGACCATAGACAAACATAATATAACCCCAAATTGGACTGTACATTTACGAAAGAAAAAAACATGTTTAGTTTACCTACAGATGGACATGCAGTTCACTTGACAGAAAGTGGTTGCTGCAGACCATAGACAAACATATACAACCTCAAACAAGACTGAATTCCTATCTAAAGTTTAAGGTTTTGCTACTCTTAAAATTTAAGTTGTTCATCTCCCTTACAAATGGATTTTCATGTGCGTTAAGAATCAATCTTAACTCATCAATGTCGATTTACCATCAAAAAACTACCCTGACGGACTCAAAAACTGCATCAATGTTATTAAAACACTGACTTATATGAACTAATGTCAAACTTTACCCTAATAACAGACGAATTTGAGACTATGCAAATAACTTATTCTCGGCTATAATTTTATCTTTAACTGCAAGTCTCGACATTTTTATTCAGTTTAATCTAAGTTTTGCAAACTTATCAAAAATAATTCAAAAGTAATTCTGACCTTTGATGCAGTTTATGAGTCCATCAATGTTTTCTAAAAATATGATGTTTAAATTAGTGTATATTTTACCCTTTCCGCCACAGACACAGCTGATATCCTCCTGGGTTGAGTGCAGTAGATTCGTGCGACCTGGTTATGCTCCTGGCAGTAGTCCAGTACCAGCTGAGGCAGTTGGGTGGTCTTCCCGCAACCCGTCGCACCCGCTACTATTATTACCTGGGCCATACAAATTTAATTTAACTAACTGTAATAATAGAGAATACCAAAAATTCTCAAAATGCAAAAACCTATTAACATTTTGACTGCGGTGCTTATATTACATCTAGTGAGGGTTGGGAGAGGCGGCCCTAAACTGGAGCTGTATTCTTTAGACTGAAGATGCGACGACAATTCACAGAAATATTGTATTTTTTAGCATCTGAGTATCATCCGCCCCCAGTCTTGTAGCGCCGATGTAAACACAGTACTGTCGTTCGCCCGTAATCCATACAGATTCATATGTACAATACAAGCCGCAAGTGCACCGCAGAGAAAGTGTTAAACAACTGCTTAAATGCTTGAATACCTGATTATGAACTATGGCATTGATCAGTTCCTGTCTCTGCTCATAAACAGGGAGTTTCTCTCTGAACTTGATCAGCTCTGGATTGTATGTTGTGTTTGGAACCTGAAATTTGAAAGATGTTTTCTACACAAATGGTAAAATTACTGCATTATGTTCTCAATTGTTTTCTTATAAATATTTTATTTCATTGTAAGGCATTAACATAAACTTAACTAACTTGTAAAATGTAAAATCAGTACAACGGCTTTGAGTACCCTGTTGTCCTGTTCTGACCAGGGTTTCAATCCCTACACGATCTTCCATTTAAAATTAAGTGTAAATTAAAAATGTATATTGCTTACCATTACCAGAAAACATGACGAAACTTGCACAACATCAACATTTTCATAAAGTTGTGAAGGGTATGGTGGGAGGAACAAAAAGATACAAAGACTGCACTTGGCCACTTTATTGGACTATGGTCTAACTAATCCTATTATAAAGCGGCAAAAAGGAGAAAGAGACAGAAAAAGAGATTTATGTAATCCACCCCTACATAGAATGTTTTACTTTAGTTAGTTACTTATTCTGCTGTATATACTTCACAAAGAATAGTGATTACACTTTTATGCACTACTTATCTGGTGACTAAGTATGACAAAGTCTTAGAATAGTCTTAGAATGCTAAGTACACCTACTTTATTGCTCCAATTATTGAACATAACCTAATCACTTATAAAATTACCAGAGCTATTCCATTATTTAGCTGTCCAAGAGACTTATGTGCGAGTTGGGGACTCCTTTCCTTGTCCCCGTTGATGCTAAGGTCATCTTTCTCTTTGTTGGTGATAGGAAAAGCATTGAACAGCTCAGAAATGGTGCATCTCATGTTGGAATCCAGGATCAGCTTCGCATCTGACTGGATTATGGTAGATCCGACACGCTTGTATATTGTTATATAGCGGTTAACTCCTATAAAACAAAACATGTGGCATTACATATCATTTCGTCTAATATAATGTTGGGCAATCACTTTCTACATTGTATTCAAACATCATGCTTCAAAGAACTTGTCAAATAATATATATGCAGGCATATACAACAAAATTTAATATAGAGAAATCTAACAAAATTTCTTTTTCATATTGCATACGAGCACAGCAAAAATAGATAGTACAGAATATTAAGTCTTTTAAATCAGCAGCGGCCATTAACAAAAATATTACATAATACATTATGAATAAAAATTACACAACTGGCAGCTATTTCTACAAATTGGTTAAATCCATGTATTAGTTTTATTGAACATTTATGTTAGTCAATTGGTTTTATTATCCTGATTGACTAACACAACTAACTAAAGAGTACTTTATGGGACCTATGACAAATGGAAATATGGAAAGCCATGTTAACTAACTAACTGTAATTGATAATTCAAGTTTTTTTTTAATGTTGTGTAATAGTTGAATAATTTATATGGATATAATAGCAAAAATAAATTTGTATGGATGTTTCAGTTAGATAATACTAAATGAAGTGAAAAGTGATTAAGTTTATATATTAAAATTCTGTGACTTAAGTACTATATTTCAGTAGTCAATATTAAAAAGTATACACTCAGTTGAGGTACAGTGAAAATCTCACACTAATTCTTCAATAGATGTAGTGGAATGTGTTTGTTGGAAAAATAAAAACAGAACAGCTGAAAATCCAGCAATGGATTTAAAACAAATGTATATTTTGCAAGGCCATATTGTTCAATGGTGAGGTATTACTGCCACACCTGATTCTAATATGAATTAATTCTTTGGCAAAGGGAGATCTCCTTCCAGGCGAGTTCCTGTCGTCTGGGGAGCGGCCGTATTCTGATAGTCTCTCTTTGGGAGTTCATATATATTTATATGAGAGATATTTAGAGAACTTTGATAGCGTGATTCAGGATACGTGTGGCGCCATCTATTGTCGAGTAGCGGAAAGTCACCACAGATTCTTAAGTTTCACTAAAGTGTGATCGTCAGCTTACATACTTATGAAGCAATTGACTAAAATTTTTGGTGAAGCAACACATTTGTGGTTGTCTTCAGATGAGACTCCCGTCCTATTAAGATTTGTTTACAAAAACTTAGGCGGCAGTGACTACTTAACAACTGAATTAACACTTTCCCTGCGGGATATACAATTGCAGTGTATTACGTAACATAACACACATGGGACTTGTACCCGCCTGTTGTGTACATACAAACATTTACATACATTTTCAGGTTAATACAAGTGATGTGTTTAAGTCTGCTCTACAAGAATGTGGGTGGATATTGTATCTGTATATTCACAGATGTGACACATATGCTAAAAAATACAATATTTCTGTGAATTGTTGCCGCATCTCTAGTGTAGAGAAAACAGCTTCAGTTTTATCTGCCTTCCACAATATTGACTCTCTGAAAGTGTTAAATGTATGCTCGCTTCTACAATATCATGAAACTTATGCATCAGCACAAAACATTAAACTAAGATGGGCCCTTATAAAAATGCATTGCTGTCTCTCTTTGACAATGAGATTTTAATGCCTTATCTATAAAATTCACACCACTACATTTCTACTGTTTTTTCTATATGTGAGAAGTCACTAACATGTGGGCAGGTATCCTGATATTAAGTAACGACTGTAACCCATAGACATTTATATCCACTTCTAATAGTACTGAAGTGTTATCCATAGCTTCAGATTAAATTCCATGCCTTCTATTATTAATTATCGTCCTACTCCTTAGGATTGGCAACACATTTAAATGCATTGCAAGACCCAATGACTGGGTTGGTCACCTCGCTATTACGTAGTCAAAATATTCAGAGCAAAAAAAAAATGTTCTAAAATATGGATTTGATAATTTACATTGCTTTATAAATTCATTGTAATTAACAGGAATCCCTTTGTCATGGGTGCCAGAATACAATCGCTAACACAAACACCCAGGCTAAATACAAAACATATATCAACATTTATCTGGAACCATACCCAATACCAATGGTTTCAGACCTGTAGGATTACTACACTGTATAGATTGTTCAAGAAACAATTACATTTGCCTTTGCAAGTGAACTAAAAAAACACGGGTAATTACATATTTTTGTGCAATAGCAAAATCGATAGTTACTCATAAAAATAAAAAAGTTATGAAATAGATACTTACAAGTCATGTTACAATATAATATGAATTGTAAGTATTATCCAGTCTTATGGAATTTAGACAATATAAATATTTCAATTTTCGAAATTCAAACAGATTACACGCGCAACAAGAGGATGAAATCTTACCTTTCCCGCGCGACTTCGACTTCAGCCCCAGCTTGGCGACGGTTTGATGAAGGAATCCGCGCTCTTGAGCAGACAAAAAAGATGGAAACGATAATTCAGTATCATTTTCATCAGCAAGGAATTTGTCCAGCTGAATTTTCAACGCGATGCTGACAGACTCGGCTATTGCAAAATGCTTATTGCCTGCATGCCGTTTACCCCTTTTGGAACTCATGTTATTATTTAGTTTTGCCAGTTTTACTATCAAAGACACAGACCATCTGATTATTACAAGATAGTACTTATTGTTTACTGTGATAAAAATCGGTAATTAATCTTTGTGAAGTGCCATTTACATAAAATGGACGATCCTGTCAATGTCAAGTTGAGTTTATTTTCTATTGGGTGGAATGGGTTGGGCTTTTTTATTTTTGTGAGCCGTATATTTAGAATTTTAAATACTTCTTGTTGTGTATGTTTTCCATGGATACATTGTCAACATTTGATCATAAACTACAATGATACAGGTTGATTTCACACCTGTGCTTTATTGGATGTATGACTATATTATTTAGACTTATTTTAAATGCTGTCGCTTCCCCAACGGTGACAAATTGACATTGACAATGACAACCGATATTGATAAACGTCAAAAAAGAAACGTATTGAGTTGCACGTGGATCAGTAATAATTATATTTGCGACTGTTCGTTATATTTTATACTTCAAATGTTAGTCCACATAAGTTTCCAACAGTATCTTTATTGAAAGTAACCTTATGAAAAGAAAAAATGTCGAAGAAGATAAGTCATTTGATAGTGGACACCACAGCATTTATAAAAGCAGCAAATCTGCAAGACTTCGCTGAAAACATTTACACAATTCAAGAAGTAATCGACGAAATCACCAACGATAGACAGCGCCGGAAACTTGTCGTTCTGCCGTATGATCTTAAAGTTAAAGATGTGTTTAGTGAAAGTATCAAGTTTATTACTGAGTTTTCCAAGAAAACGGGAGATTATACGAGTCTTTCGGCCACTGACATAAAGGTTATGGCTCTCGCTTACCAACTCGAAAAAGAAATCGTGGGTACTGCGCATTTAAAAACAACACCAACAGTGCAAAAATTTGTTAAAGTTACTGGTATTGGTAATTTTACTCTACATCCAGACACCACAAATAATCAACAAATAAAAGATAACAATGTAGATACTGATAAAAATACAGTTCCACCAGACGCAAAAGCAGATCCAGACAGGAACAGTAATTCCAGCACTGAGTCTGAAACTAATTTTGATAGCAATCAACCAGATCATCAGCCTTCAGAAGATAAGAATAATGTGACTAATAGAGTTGAAACTGAAACACATAATCAAGAAGATGACAGTAAAATAACTGAAGATATTACACAACAAATTCAAGACATTCAATTGAGCAATGAAGAAATTGATAATGTCATGATTAAAGTGTCCGATGATGAAGATGAAGAGTCTGAAAGTGAGGAAGAATCGGACGGTGATGATGGAGAGTGGATAACACCAAGTAACTTAGCAGTAAAAAAGAAAGAAATGGACATGGGCGAATTCGAGGATAAAAGCGTTGAAGTAGCTTGTATTACTTCAGACTTTGCAATACAAAATGTTCTCAAACAAATAGGTTTAAATGTAACAGCAATTGATGGCAGGGTCATCAAACATCTACGCACATTCATTTTCCGATGCACAACTTGTTTTAAAACTACAAGTGTAATGACGAAGCTGTTCTGTCCTAAATGTGGCCATGCTACTTTGAAGAAAGTAGGAGTCAGCATTGACGATGATGGAAACCAACATATCCATATTAATGGGCGAAAACCTCTCACAGCTAGAGGAAAACGATTCAGTCTCCCAACCCCAAGAGGCGGTCAACATTTCCAATACCCAATTTTGACTGAGGATCAACATATACATAAAAGATTTGCGACAAAATTGGCACGCAATAAAACAAACGCCCTCGATCCGGATTACACTGCAGGTTTTTCCCCATTCATCATGAAGGATGTCAATTCTAAATCTGCCGTTTTAGGTGTAAGAGCCAACAAGCAAGATATTAAATATTGGATGAAGAATTATTCCAAAGGAAAAAAGAAATAATTTCAATATATACAGTACATTATTTTATTATAAACTATGTGTACAAAATGTCTTATTTCATTTTTCTCTCTCAAATTGTCTTCATCACTAGTCACATTTACTTTTATAAATACATTTGTTTTTTTGTGCTTAAAATGCTTATATACATTAATACATGTATATATACTTATAACTATATAACATACAAAAAAAATTACATCGCTGCTATGTCTTTGTCAACATCTCTTCAATAAATTTGAACACAGAATCTATGCATGTGTAGGATGTCATTTCATGTTTGGGATGCCCTGGAAAAACGGAAAATAATGTCATTAACCTTTGATTCAGTAGTGCCCTGACAAATGATAATCATAAACTGTTAGCTATCATTTTTAACGGCTGATCAAGTATAAAAATTAGCCCCATATAAATAGGTACCAAACTTTATAGAGACTAACTGCGGGGCTCATATATTAATTAGATCGAGTCAGGTTTGAGTGAGGCGGCACCGAACTGGAGCACGTTTGTTTAGACTGAAGATGCACCTACAATTCACTGAAATATTGTATTTTTAGCATCTGTATACCATCTCATAGATGCACAAACATTTACTTTTTTTTATATTGCGAAAGAGTAAGAAACAGGCATGCAGGCCTCCTGATGTTAAGTGGTCACTGCAGCCCATGGACAACCACGTCCAATCTCAAATAGGACAGAATTTCTATTTAAGGATGGACGCAGATGCCTCCGCGCCACACTCAAAGTGTTAAATAACTCCAGAAATTACTTCTACTATATTTGGAATTGATATCAGATTATTCATGAGTAGAAGTAAACAACATGCACCAGGTAAACTGTATAGGATTAAATTTCTTCAAATAAAATTAAGCCCATAGCATCACGTATCACGCTTAAACCATATTTACTTGTAATATGTTTTAAAGATACAACCAAAACAACTTAATCAGAGGTATTGTGTAGTACCTGCAGAAACTCTTGTAATATCATAATCTGGTGTCTTCATTGGAGTGTCAAGAGGTGATGTACTTGATATCCAGTTTGTTGCAATCTGAAACATAAAATAGACAATGATAATATTAAATATTTGAAAAAAAAAAAGAACTAATATAGTATATATTACTACTGGCATACAAGATTTAGTAGTATACATAAATATTTATAAAATGTAAACAAATATATAGTGGTCATTATATATATGTATATATACCTACAAAACATTTTCATATAATTATTAAACACAAAACATTAATTTCTAACCTTCTTCATATAATCTGGTACTTTGATTTCAGAATATCCATGCACAGAGTCCGTAAATGCAATAGCTTTGACTCGCTTCTCAAAGTCTTCCTTTTCTTTATCTGCCAACGTCACAGTGACCACTCCACCGTAACTGTGCGCTACAATCACTATACTTGACGCATTTGTATTTGAGATGTATGTGTTCCATACATAGCATGCATGCTCTTCGCTGGTACCACTGTTTGGTATCTTTGTCCCATCTGCTTCATAATTGTCATTTGTATTCAAAACCATAACACCATAGTCCTTCGCTAAGGCCCGTTTTATATAGGGTATTTGAGAACCAACATCGATGCACTCATTTATAATTAATCTGAAACAAGTGGCATTTAATCATGAGCATTCAAAAGCAGTAATATCTTAGACGTATGAATGTGGCCTCTCCGATGGAAGGCTTGGCTTTGAATCCCTGGCAGGTCCAGATGATTTTCCAAAGTTGCAATTCAATGAAATATTTGTATTATTTTACTATGCATATCTATTTAACATAAGGCTAACAACAAATATGTGTATGCCCTATCTTTCGCAGGGTAACACTACCTTTTTTATGCTTTCGTTCCACATTATAAGTACTCATATCTTGGACAAATTAAGTATTCATATTTAAGGCATATTAGAACTTAATTATCAGATTCTTTATCAGTAAAGGCAAGTTGTGAGCTAAACAGCATGCTTGAGAGCTTGGCATAAAGTGCGGAATGGAGCTTGAAATCTAACAATTCGCACTTGGTCAATGTAGTGGACTACGGCCTTATTGTTCTCATTCTGGGACCTGTACCCGTTAGAGGGATAGAAGACAGTTTATCATGATGATGTACTCCAACAAAAAAATTGGGTTTTACCACGTTAACTTTGTTGTATATATAGTATTAAATTGGGTCAGCATTGTGGAAGCTAAACTGAACTAAATTGGTGTTAATATCTCTAGACTGAAGATGTGCTGACTATTCATTAAAATATCGTATTTTTTAGCTTCTGTGTATCATCTACATTTGTACATTTGTAGATGATACACTAGTGATCGCCCATAATCCATACAGATCTGTACTTGTACACAGGCGTGTACAAACCGCAAGCGCGTTGTGCCGTGCAGTGCACAGCAATGTTGTACCGCAGGGAAGTGTTAATGGACTACACTTACGATCTGGCCCACTGCCCAGCTCTAACAGCTCCGGATCCATGAATCAAGATCATGAGAACGTCTTTTTTATCATAGTCCTGAGATGAAAATATAAAAGTCCCTGATTTAGGTGCAGCATCCTTAGGCACTGATAATCTTGTCAAATTAAGTTTAGTCTCCAATAATTTGTAGATGTACTCTGTTACTGCACTCCCAAGTTCCTCGTAGTGAATTTGGCATTCATGATGCTCATTGCTGACTTTAAACTGGAATGGTTCTTCCGATGGTTGGCCATCCTCTCCTATTTTTCGAAGCTGACCATCTGAAAGTAAATCACTACTATTTATGTATTGTATATTAAGAAAAAAATTACTTAGAATGCCTTTTTAACACTGCTGTGTTAGTGCAACTGCTGGGCATAATGTGCACGTGCCTTGTACACACTTGTTACGTACATACAAATCTCTACAGATTACAGCCAATACTAGTATTTATGTTACTGCTACAAGACTGCGGATGGAAACAATGTCTGTCTACAATGTAATATATTGGGGCTGCAGTGAAAGTGTTAAGTACTCTGGTAAAACCATATAGGTAGTTTGACAGTGGATGTAACACCCTCTACATATATACAAGTGACATAAAAGACTTCATTTGGGATAATAATGAATCTCCATAGATCATCAGATATCTACATAAAAATTTAAACATATCACTTAAGTTGTAATAAATTGGCTCAACTAACAATAATCTAAATCAGTGCAGTATAGTGCACAGGTATTTGAAAAGTATTGATATACTGAAGGGAGTTATTTCATAATATGATCAATATTTTTGTTGAAATAAATTCATACTATATCACCATATCATATCATACTAATATTTGAAAACATTTTATCAATATCTGAATCTTGTTTCTCAAAATTCAACTATGCAACAATTAAACAATGTTACAGAGGCATGATTCATAAGCAAAACCATATACACTGTTTACAAATAAAGGAGTCACTGGGTTTTCCTGCTAACTGGTCATATAATGCTTGTATAAAAACATTGGGTTTTACCAATAATTAATCAATCTTCATATTTACATCACATAATGCTGTCTAACTTCTCAAACTTTTATTTCGTAAAAAATTTAGTTATATAACATACAAATGAACATGCTGACTGACAAGCCAGTGTTACTCATGAATATGTATAGTGTAATCAATTCAATTAGGCGTC
>DWON01007939.1:0-12496 GCA_018251015.1 Phocides pigmalion okeechobee
GGATTTCGGTCGTGTTTGTGGTTGTACGTGGATGTCTATGGGCTGCGACTACTTAACATCAGGTAGTTTGCATGCTCATTTGCTAGTCTTATCACATAAAAAAAATAAGATTGTCTCTTCAAATGTGAACCGAAAACCACATCTTTCCATCAAGACCCATAAATTACTTTAAGTAATATTTGCCTCAGATTTTCGCCAAAAATATCAGCTCCTACGTTAATATCTATATATACATATAGGGCCCTAAGCCAAAAGTTTTGTACAAACATACGGAAAATGATTATATTATTATATTAATTTATAGTAGGGAATACAAATTTTATTGTTCCATCATAAACTTTTGCTTTTGTATTATTACGAAGTAACTTTTCCAATTTGATGAATAAACCTGTATCGTAATTTTCGCTATAGGATTTCCATCTAGTTAGTCTGACTCGTTTTTATATTTCTGAATATAAAAGTATCAAAAATATATAAGGTAAGAAAAAATATTGGACTGTATTTTTAGATTGTTTAGGTTAGGTTTTTATTGTAATTAATTATGAGATTTTCATCATTATAAATATGAAAATAAAAGTATTGTTGTATGTTATAAGAATAGTCTTAGCTAAATCTTTGAATCTTAGTGTTAGAAGAATAGATTATGATTTACTTATAAGAATTTAATTATCATTATAACAATAGACTTATAATTTATCAAAAAATATTTGCGTTAATTAAGCTAACCAAACATTCTTAAATCCAATCAAGGCCGAATTAAGGCAGGTGTTAAGTCATCAGAATTAACATACTTAAGATGGCCTTAAGAAACCAAATATTCTTGATTAAGACTTAAAATAAACCAAATAAACCTTTGTAGGTAATTCCATTAAACATTATATAGCTTGCTTCTAACAAATCTTTTGATTAAACAATATAATTATATATATTTTAATTTATGCATATTAAAGGATAAAAAGTTACAAAACAGGTAATACAAATTATATGACATGTTAATTAAGCCAAACATGCTTTCTTAAAACAACAGTATTAAGCCAACCAATACCGAATTAAGGCAGGTGTTAAGTAAAGCAAAGACACTTACTTAAGCCAAGGGTCTTAAGCAACCCGAATTTACATACTTAGGACGGCCTTATAGAGACTAAATAAACTTATTAGAGGCTAAGACCCTAAATAAACCAAATTTACTTATTCAAGACACGTACCTTAACCCTTACCCTGCGTAGTACAAGACTACTGTGTATTGCGTGGCGCAACGCGCTTGCAGCTGGTACACACCTGTCTTGTACGTACAAATCTGTATAGATTACGGGTGAACAAAAGTGTTGTGTTTACGTCGGCGCTACAAGACTAGGTACGCACATTACCTCTATATTCGTGGATGATACGTAGATGCTATAAATACAATATTTCAGTGAATCGTCGGCGCATCTTGAGTCTACACAAATATGCTCCAGTTTATTGCCGCCTCCCGCAACGCGGACCCGATCTAATATCTCAATTTTATAGGAGAGATATTTTTACATTATTTTTTTTCTGTGTATGTTTTAATTTTATTACTATTTTAATAAAAATGAGATAAAAAAAATCCATAGGAATGAAGCGAGCAGTATTTAAACTACAATATACTTGTTATAAACGTAACAGGGTTAGTTTTAGAAAATAGACGCAAGATGGCACAGCCTTGCTAATAAGGGTGAATTATATATCAAAAGATACGGTCCGTATAGCGACAAATCGGTTGTAAAAAATATAATTAGCAAAGCACTGCATAATTCAAGTTCAAGTCCAGGTCCAGGACCAGGTCTAGGAAAAGGTACAGTTCCCGGTCAAAGTCCAGGTCTAGATTCAGGTCCAGGGTTAGGCCCACACCCACGTGAAGGCCACGTCTACGTCCAGGACCAGGTCCAGGTTCTGGTCAAGGTCCAGGTATAGGTCCAGTTCCAGATTCAGGTCCAGGGTTAGGTCTAACCGAACATCCATTTCTACGTCCAGGACCAGGTCCAGGTATATGTTCAGGTCCACGTCCAGGTTCAGTTCCAGGTTTAGGTGCCGGGTCAGGCCTAGATCCAACTCCAGGTCCAAGTCCAAATTCAATTTTGAATTTTGGATTCATTAAGTGTATGTACACTCAATGAATCCCAAGTAAAAAATAAATGAAATTGAGTAACGTATGTAAAAATACAAATAAAACCACATTTGAAAGAAACTAAATTCTCTATCAGTGAAAAAACAGAAGGCGTAATTTCTTTCAAGCAGGACTTTTTAATTAAAATTATTTGTTAAGCTTTAACTGTTTTAACATATCTTATTTGTTCGTAATAGAGCAGCAGACGAGCCTCGTTAGTAATTAGTGTCTGTCGGCCATGCCTTTATATCACTTAATAGAACAAGTATACTTAAAGTTAATTATACATGAAGGTTTAAGGCTCTAGTTGGGACTTATGCAAATGTGTTCACATTACTAACTCCAGTAATAATCTATTCACAAACCATTAAATCCACTTATTCCCAACTTCCAGACTCAATTCTGACGCGTTACCTTCAAAATCAAAATATTTTTTTTATTCAAAGTAGATTCTTTACAGAACTCTTTTAACGTCAGTAAACTACCACCGACTCGTAAGGTGTTTTATTTTGAAGAAGAGTCGGCGAAAGAAACACCAAAACATACATCTTTTCCATCTTTGAAAATGTAATTTACATATAATAAGTTATAATAAAGAATATTAATAATTTAAAATGAAGTTAAATAAGCAGAAACACAGCTTTACTAATGAAATTCATATATTTTATCGTTCATGGTATATCAGGCGTTATGTTGTGGATATCTAAGCTATAACTTCTTATTAAAGTTTCACAATAATCCGCTACCACCATAAATTATTCCGCTACCACCACGAAATAATTACTACCATCATAAAAACTACATTTTTTGATTGCTATTATAATTAAAAAAATAATTTGAATAAAAAAAGATCACGATCATGAGAAAAAACAGTCACCCTTTATTTTGTTAAGAAATGTTTTTTTATATCCTTTCTTCAGAGATATTTTTATATCGTTGAAAATTTGCATACCAAATGTCAATAAGTTCATATAAGTGTAGAAATCTTGTGTCAAGTTAATCAATTTTGGATTTTATATATGCAAACTAAATCATATACAAAATAAATAAATAAAGCAGAGAGTAGAAATAGAGAGGAAACATAAAAGATTGTTACGTCGCTTGCTATCACGGCATACAAATCAGTCCTACCACTAATACTCCCGATTATATCAAAAACTGATACAAAAAGTAGTTTTTGAGTCATAAGAGACAATTTTAAACTACACATACGCAATCTGTTGAAAGCATAAATTTCCTTTTGCTTCACGTAATCGGCTTAAGAGCAGATTTAATGCTAAAAACTGCTAAAGAGACCTAGAAATACTATGCTAACTAAATAGTAGAAATAAAATGCTAGTTAAGTAATCATTTTAACCAAAAATATATTAAATAAATATTTTGCCGACCTTAGACATTTTAATTTATTTTTGATGTGTGTTTATTAATTCCTCATAGACACATTCCATAACTATAATTAAAACGTAACTCGGATACAAAATTTCGATTCATATTTTTTTACCCTAGGGATGGTACTTTCTTTTCAAATTTAAATAAGACTAATCAAGTATAACCAATATAATAATAAGATATTCCAAATTAGTTAACAGATATATGACGAAATTTTGAGATATCAAACATAATAATTACAAATAATTAAAAATTGAGAAGTCTTTTTGAGGTCAATTAAAAATATGCTGCACTTGCAGCTGTAATTTCTCTACAATACTGACTAATTTATTAAAAACTATGTATTCGTATTAGCGGCTTTATCCGCGTTTAATAAGAATCGTTACTTTGTTTAAATTCAATTACAATCTGTGTATAGAACTGTTTAGAGAAACAATATCATAATGCATTACCTTCGTGTTACTCTAACTTAGGCAACGCTCGCCAATCTGTTATAGCTAACTAATATTTTTCGACCCACTTGATACTTATCGTTATATTTAATGGACCAATCCCAAAAATATATTCAGTAATAAGTCTATATAATATTCTGCTATGTGTATAAGCTATGCCATTGTCTTTTTATAAAACCCGTTGATTAGTTATTGCGTGAAAGAGTAAGAATCACCTGAACATGTCCCTAAGCATTGTGTAATGACATTTGTAAGATAATAATATACATATAATAAAATTGTAACTGATCGCTGTCTGTACATGTCAAATATATTTAAAAAATGATAATGGGGTGCATATATACACTCAAGAGAATCCAAAACAATGTTTTTTTCATTTTGTCTGCTTGTCTGTACGTCTGTATGCTTGTGCACGCTAATCTTAGAAACGGCTTATCCAATTTGTATGAAGTTTACTGGAGTATATTGTGATAGGCTTTACTTAACATTTAGTGTTTTTTTTTCATTAAAATCGGTTACAAATAAAGAAGTTATATCAATTTAATCTAGTCATCAACGACGAAGTCGTGGGCACTGCTAGTAAATTAATAAAAGTTTAGGTATATTATTATATTTATCTTCATTATGTTTCTACTAAAATTCTGCCTAATTATAGTATGTAAATAGGATTTTCTGAGTTTTGCAACTACATAACAAGTTTATCCGAGTCGAACAGTTCAGCTGATCCTTTGCAATTAGGAGAAACATGTCGAGACAATAATATACTTGGAATGGTATCTGACCAACGTATCTAAAGGTAAAGGTATTATTAAAGGTATTATTTATCAACGTATTTAAAGGTGGTAGAACCTTTAGAACTCGCCCGGGGAGGCACCATCGCCACCCTCATAACCCGCCGTAAAGCAACAAGTTCCTCATATATTGTGTTTCGGTTGTGAAGGTGTGGTTGCCGGATACACATTATTGAAGGTGACCATCTTAGTCCACAAGAGTAGGATCTGTTCTATTTGAGATTGGACGTGGTTGTCCATGGGCTGCAGTGACCACTTAACACCAGGAGGCCTGCATGCCGTTTCTTACTCTTTCATAATATAAAAATGAAATCTAGACCACACAATTTACTTATTAATTTTGAACAGAACAAAATAAGTTCTAATTCAACATCTGTTACACGGTTTCGTACAACCTTTTAGTCACTATGTTACCCTCTTAGGGGCATAATTTCCAAAGATCTATGAATTTATTATTTTTTTTAATTTAAAAATCTACACACACACACACACAAAAACACACACACACACACACACAGTTGTTCTATTTCATAAATATGCAAATATAACATCATAAACATAATATTATTTCGTTAATTGTTACTGTTAAACTGTTGTATCCATATACACACATCATAGTTTTATTTTTTATTTAAACACTGTATTCCGAGGTGGGAACAAACAGAAGCATCACAATTTATACTATTGCCTCTGTTTATGATCATATCATATGTAAAACTGTTATTGTTGTTTAATAAAATCTTTAAATCTTTAAAATCTTTAAATAAACATATTACATTTATTGCTAACGAAAAGCGTAAAACTAAAATTTCAGGTGTCTATCTTCCAAACCTTTGGAATACTATTTTAATCCTTTAATGGTGAAATTCCGAAGCGTTCCTATCTGTAAAATTTCAAGATTACTTCCTTTCCTTTCATTGCCTTTCTCTTTTATAAATATACTAGTAGCAACAGACGTTATCCTATTCTGAAAAAGAAAAATCTATTTTTTTTTTGTAGAGCGTATGCCTGGTTCTATAGGATTCGAGTTCTCAAATAACAGCTTTGTAGTCTACCAGCGTTACATACTGGGTCCAATTTTAAATCTAAGCCTCCCTCTAATTCACTTTAACACACAAAAAAAACATTAAAAATACTTCAACTATCAATCCATCCCGGCGTCGCTCGGTTGTATTTGCAATTTCGCATTAAAATATTAGAATTCCTTGCCTTCTACTTTTTTTTATATTTGAGACAAGAAGCATACGAGCATGCAAACCACCTGATGTTAAGTAGCAGCCTATAGACATCCACGTACAACTACAAACACGATCGAAATCCCATCTGAGGTCAAACGTAGACACGTTGCTGCTGCTGAGGACTAAGATGGTCGCCTTGCTTCAAAGTGTAGCCGGCAACCGCACCTCTCCAACTGAAACACAAGTAATGCTCTACGGCAGATCTTGAGGGTGGCGGTGGCACCTCCCCGGTCGAACTATAGTTCACCACCTTTATGATATACCATATATTATACATAAATGATATACCATGATATACCATATATTATACATAAATCTTCCTCTAAAATGACTCTGTGTATTGATGAAAACCCCATTAAAATCCGTTGCGTAATTTGAAAGATCTAAGGGTATAGCGGGAAGCAACCTTGTTTTATACTACACTAGCGACCCGGCCCAGCTTCGCTCGAGTGATAGAGTCTATATTTAATTACATTATTTTTTCTTTCATACATGCAATATTTAATAGTTGCAAAAACTAAAAATTAGAAACATCTATTTCGAACAATGACTGAATTACTGTATTGAATTTAACGTTAATTTCTCGTCCAATCAACAAAAAAAACTAAATTATTATGCATCAAATCTTTCAGTAATCACTCTATCTGTTGTTGAAAACTGTGAGGAAATCCGTCCAGTAATTTTTGAGTTTATCATGAACAGATAGACAGACGCGACGCGACTTTGTTTTATAATATATATATTTTTTTTATTGCGAAAGAGTAAGAAACGGGCATGCAGGCCACCTGGTGTTAAGTGGTCACTGCAGCCCATGGACAACCACGTGCAATTTCAAACAGAATTGAAGATCTATTTAAAGATAGACACGGATGCGTTCCTACTCTTGAGGACTAAGATGGTCGCCTCCAATAGTGTGTATCCGGCAACCACACCTCCCCGACCGAAACACAATACATGAAGAACATGTTGCTTTACGGCGGGTTGTGAGGGCGGCGGTGGTACCACCCCGGGCGAGCTCTAACGGCTCTACCACCTTTCAAATTTAGAGATATATGAACATTTTTGTCTTCATGTTACACTAGATACTTAAGCTTGATTGTGTAACAAATTCTTTCGACTTTGAAATAACGTAAGCAACTTATGCAAGCAACAGGCGTCCTATTTTCATCTTCTGACATGTATGATCTTTTTTCTCATATAAATTGTTTTCTCTCCCGACCTTAATGGTTTTTGTACTTTTTTCAGAGAAGAAATACTTTAAGGCTTTTGTCTTGTTTTAAGAATATATCATTATGTGTTATTTTCTTTTCTGTTCATTTAATACGAGTGTAATACCTTCCAAAAAGGGAATCGAAGTAGCTTCATTTGCAAATATTAATATAGATTGAGAGCAATGATTTTTTAATCCTGTCTCATCAATTTCATGCTGAAGTCATAGAATTCGAAAGTATTTTCTGTAAATATCAGAATTTATCAAATGGTACAACATGTTTACTTTCACCGTGGAGGTACCATAGCCACACTCATTTTTAGCGTGAAGCAATTACGTTTTAGTACATGAGTGTGGTTGCCGGTGCAGTTATGGTGACCATCTCAAGCCTCAGATGTAGCAACCCAACTGCTGTCGACTTCAAGTAGGATTATGTTCCTCTACATCGTTAGTTAGTTGCTAGTTAGGTAGTTAGTTTAGATGGTAAGTGGTCACTGTCATCTGTGGGCTCTCATTAGGGCCTCTTTCGGACACTCCAGCGTTCGAATCTCAAACACATCTTATTTTCTAGATACGTGTTAGAAATTCAGAGCCTACACAACTAAGGGCAAAATTCTCAAAGATTTTACCAATCTTTACTTACAAGCATGGTTGACCTAAGTCTTGTTATAATGAGAAGACAACCATGCCTAACAATGGGACATTAACAGTTTGATGATGATGCTGTGAAAGAACAAGATTAAAAACCATTCACTAATTTAGTTCTAAGAATAATAAAAACAGAAATGCAAAAATGAAGATATAAAATGAACTTTATAACGCTTCTGAATTAATTTGAGTCTGCGAGCGTCGTCAAACATTGGCTTTGTCGATATCATCGATAAGGACTGATATTAAACTTACGTAATCGCTACATCAATAATCAAGTACTTGGAGATTACTTCTGCATGAAACAATGCTAATATACGAGTATTCTGAATGTATCTACGTGAGAAGCGTAGCAAACGACCATACGACCTACTTGCTTCCTACACCACCCTTTCTACTCCACATCACTCGTAGAAGGTTGAAGTTCCATCCGCATTGACTAAATTCGCAATGCCATCCATATTTCAATTTGCATATTCTTATTTCTACGCATGCAAGATTAGAACAAGCTTCCTTCTGAAGTATTCCTTGAAAGTTATGACATCAGTACTTTAATATAGGCGTAAAGAAAGATCTTCTTGAATACTGGCGATGCACTGATGAAACCTTTGTTAATCCTTAATTTAAAATGTCCTTAACTGACGATGACTGCTATCAGATGCCCTTGATAACCGTTTTTGTTAAGCTAATTTGCTTTAATAACAACATACATAGGTTAATAGATCGTTGCGTATAAGAAGTAAATTAAAAGTTATAATGTTAATGTAAATATTACTCACAAGGTGGCGTTGAACTGCACAAAATAATTATGTGTTACATCGGAACGCTCAACTTCTTTCCACACTAAAATACTCTTTAATCTGCTTTTCCAAACACGCCAAAAGGAGTATAAGTTCAGAAACTTTATATTTAGGCCGATAAGTTGATTCGAAGTAACTTAACCAAGTTTTAAGGGTAATTTTAATATTAAAGTGAGTAATCAAAATTTGTTTCCAACAGTTCTACACGCAAAAACAGCCATGTGGTCGCGGAAGCAGTCGGTCTGCAGTGCAGTGAGTGGAGCCTCCAAGGGTGATGAACAAGAGGGTGCCTCTACCGGAGGTCTTCAGCTGTACCCCTTCGCAATAGCACTAAGAGTTAGAGTTTTACAGGTAACCTCGACAATATTAGAAGTTATAGTGTTTACTCACTCATAGTTTTCTCACTCATGGAGTTTACTCACTCATAGTTTTCTCACCTATAGAGCTTACACACTCATCGGCTTTACTCACTCATACAATTTACTCACTCATAGGCTTTACTTACTCATAGAGATTACACATTCTTAGAGTTTTATTCACTCATATAGTTTGCTCACTAATAGAGTCTTCTCACTCATAGTGTTTACTCACTCAGAGTTTACTCACTCATAGAGTTTACTCATTCATGAAGTTTACTTACTAATAGAATTGTCATTTATTTTATCACTTTAGATTTAATACAAGGAATAATTATGATCAGATAGATACCATCGCCTTGTAATGATGGTAGAGACGTGGTGTGTGGCTGTAGAATCGCCCTCCCCTCTCCTTTGACATATAATTATATTCCCAAACAATATATTTAATAAGAATTTAATACTGGTGCTAGTACAGTTTTTCGGTTTCATCTTGAAACCAGAAACTCTAAATGTTAGGTGATAAAGCGTCTAATACAGAATTCCTAAAATACACACACATTTGACGTTTGAACACACGCCAAGAATTAAGGTCCCGTTTATCATATCTTTGTAAATACTAGAACGCTGTTACGGCTAATTTCAGTTTACATCTCCGCTCTATACGGCTTACAACTAGGATTATTGAATATACTAAAGGGTTTGAAATAACTAACGTAACCTAATCCTAATATAAAAGAAGAAGGTGACTGTATTTTGTTTTTTTATGTCGGGAGAGTAGAAAATGAGCGTGAAGGTCACCTGAGATCAAATGGTCTAAGCAGTCTATGGACATGTACGTTACAGAAAGGTGACCGTCTTTTGTTTTTTATGTCGGAAGAGTAGAAAAAGAGGGTGAAGGTCACCTGAGGTCAAATATTTATTGCAGTCCATGGACATATACATGACAGAAAGGTGACTATATTTTGTGTTTTTTTTTTATATTGGAAAACTAGAAAACGAGTCCTGCGCGTCGTGCATGTATTGGTTGCCACTCCTAAGTACGGGTGGTTGCGCTTGTAAATGTAGCTGGCAACTATGTACACCATTTTTTATCTCTCTCTTTTATCTTATATATCTAAACAAACACATCCACATATATAGAAAACAGATTTTGTTGTCTTTTGTTATTATTTTTGAACTACTGAGGTAAGAATCCTGAAATATTGCAAATATGTTCTTTAAACAGCGTAACTGAGTAATAAGAAACGAATTTTGAAAATCTAAAACCCAAAGGGTATGAAATACAAAATGAAAATTTCTATAATTTTTAGATTAATTTTATAAATTTATTTAAAATATATGTATGTACATATAGGATAATTATAGAATTGTTTGATTTATTTAAATATTTTTGCTTTTGGAAAGGCAAAGTCGAGCTCAGAAGTTAGTATCAATATATCCCTTTAAGATAGGTATTCCCAGAGTTATTTAAATACCTTTAAAGGGTTCAAACCGAAACCTCCGAGACTAATTAAGCGGGACATTAATATCACAGCCTTTAAGCCTTAAGGCGTCTGCCCATTACAGCGTATCATTTACGGTATATTGAGCAGACTCCTTTACTAAATTTGACGGGAATTAAACATTACTTAATACTTTCCCTGCGAGGTACAAACTGTTGTGTATTGCGCGGTACAACGCGCTTGCGGCTTGTACATGCCTGTGTTGTACGTACAAATCTGTATCAATTACAGGCGAACAAAAGTGCTATGTTTACTTCGGCGCTACAAGACTACGAGCGGAAATAACGTCTGTATTCGTAAATGTTACACGGATGCTAAAGATACAATCTTCATTCTAGAGAAAGAGCTCCAGTTTAGTGCCACCTCCTGTAATCTGACTCGATTTAATATATGCGCGCCGTAATCAAAGGGTTAAACTGTTTTTTAATATGAGAATGGTTGCTCGTTTGCTATCATGCAGGCTACCTGATGTTAAGTAGTCGCTTCAGCCCATGATTCTGGACTTTTTTATGTGAGGAGAGTAGCAGACGAGCATGCAAACCACCTGATGTTAAGTAGTCAGCCATAGACATCCACGTACAACCACAAACACGACCGAAATCTGAGCTCGAACGCAGATACGTTGCTACCCCTGAGGACTAAGATGTTCGCCTCGCTTCAAAGTGTAGCCGGCAACCGCGCCTCTCCAACCAAAACAAGTAATGCTTCACGGCATATTAAGAGTGCCGCGGTGGTAGCTCCCCGGTCGAACTATAGTGCTCCCACCTTCAATTCGTTTCTTCGATTCTTGATTCCTTCATTATTCAGTAGACATATACTTAGATAAATTCTAAAATATATGACTTGGTTTTATCTAGATCGTCTGTGGCATTGGCGGGCTGGTTGTTGGAGCGGTCGGCTGGTTGGAAGAAAGACAAAAGCCTGCTTTGGGACTTGGTGTACCAGCCGGCGCTGTAACAGTCCTGGCTGCTGGTAATACTGCTGGTATTTTATATATAACTAGCAACTCGGCTCAACCTCACTCGGGTAATAGAGTTTATATATACTTACATTATTTTTCTCCCATACTAGATGTATGTCATTACCTAGTTACAAAAGCTAACTATTAAAATTATCTATGTCGAACGACGACTGAATTATTATATTGAATTAAACTAGTTAATTGTTTGCCCAATTTACAAGAACACTTAACTTATTACACACCGAAACCTTTCTCATATATCACTCTAGATGTTATTGAAAACTGTTAGGAAATCCGTCCAGTACTTTTTGAGTCTATCACGAATAGTCAAACAGATAGTCGTGACGGGGGACTTTGTTTTACAATATTTAGAGATAAAGGGCCAGGATAGTAGCAAGTAACTTTATAATATCGATCGTCCAATTGCGCCGATAATGTAACATTCCGAGGTATATAATTTTCCTTTTTTTTAAACGTAATTATTTCGTGTAGTTTGAAACCTTAAAATACTGCAATGTTGACTGATTTAAAACATGCTCTAGCGATTTACATGTATTTAAAAAGTTAGAATCCATGTAATAAGCTATCAGAAACGGTTTTACTTAAAAAAAACACACGTTGTGATTAATCTAAACTGAAGTTAATTTTACACAAATAATCGAAACAATAACAACCAAATCGACACAGTAATAAAAGATTCCGAACGTAATTTGACAGGAGGTCCGCTCCGCACAAAGTCCTGAATAATAATGTCCGACTGCCGTACTCGCACCGCCTTATATAACCTTTCTTGATTTTATCATTCGTCTACCCTCCAACAGTATAATAATCGCCTCCTTTTTTTATTATGAAAGAGTAAGAAACGGGCATGCAGCCCATCTGATGTTAAGTGGTCACTGCAGTCCATGGACAACCACGTCCGATCTCAAATAGGACAGAAGTTCTTTTTAAAGATCGACGCGGAAGCGTTCCTACTCTTGAGAACTAAGATGGTCGCCTCCAATAATGTGTATCCGGC
>DWON01007940.1:0-12496 GCA_018251015.1 Phocides pigmalion okeechobee
TCCAATAATGTGTATCCGGCAACCACACCTCCCCAACCGAAACACAATACATAAAGAACATGTTGCTTTACGGCGGGCTATAAGGGTGGCGGTGGTACCGCCCCGGGCGAGCTCTAACGGCTCTACCACCTTTCAAATATTCGCAAGATATTTATGGGTTGTAATGGATAACTTGACATCATAACTCGTATGTTGTCTCTCCAACATGAGGTAAAACGAGCTTACGACCTCTGATAGGACATCAGTCTTGGTTTTGTTAATTGGGGAGGTGCGGTTGCCGTCTTCACTTACAGGTGGTGAATATCTCAGTCCTCAGGAGTAGCAACGCATCTAGTACGATTAGGGCTGCATCTTTAACTTGAAATTAGTAATGGAGGCACCATTACTAATTACTGCCTAGATAAGGAGCATGAGAAAGTATATCTATTTTGTGACTTACCATCATTCGCCAAATTAGTATCGCCCCAAGGTCCACTTCTTCCCAATATTTCGTACAGGATAATCCCGAAGGAGTACACGTCTCCTTTTTGCGATCCCCGTGGCATTGGATTAGGGTCCCGAAGGAGTTCAGGAGCGCGCCAGAGCATGCGACGTTCTGTCCGCAGAGCGTCTTCCGTGACAACGCAACCACCTTCAACAGAAATTATCTTCAGTGGTCTACTTAAGCAGTTTACATATAACTACATTTTGTTACGTACGTAAAACTCGACCAAGCCAATTAGAAGATTGTCCAAAGTAATGTCATAGGTGAAATATGCTGATATCGAAAGTGATTGTGATATTAATTAGTATTATATAGTTTGGTATTAAGTAGTACACTATTTACATATTATAGTATATTTATTATGTACATCTCATGATTTTTTTTTTCTTCTGCTACTGCGTTCATTTTCTTCATTAAATGAAGGTTATATATAATAATATATATATAATATAATAGATCAAAAAATAGATTAATAAAAGAATGATTCAAAATTACAAAAATACATATACTTTTATATTGAGCACGTCATTAAAATTCATTATTTCGATGCCTGATGCTTTTTGAATACAAATAGGGTTATTATTCGCACAAATGTTTTATTATTTAATGTCTTTCCTTGAATTCCACTAGTCTTTTTTTCCTCTCTAGTGATTTCAACATGATTAACTTCTTTTAAATAATAACATAAGTGAACGAAGCCATGCTGCGAAGGTACCGAGGCGAACGGTGGTACTTGAGGCGACAAGGAGGTAGATTTGGTATGGTGTTTATCAAAATATTATCTGTATTTTTAATAATAAGAATGAAACTGGAAAAATGTTTCAAATACTGTTTATTTTTAGATATATAATTCTTCTGTACATGTAAATCAGATGCGAAGCTGATATTTCTGAACTTAGATCCAGTAGAACCTGGCATACTTTCTGCAAACAATTACTTTTTTTTTCAGAGCGGGTCGTCCGCTGAGCCCACTAGTGCTAAATAAAAATCTAACTTAAATATAAAACAACAGAAGAACTCCATCATACGAACATAATATGACCTTAGTTTACGAGGACAGTTAAAAATAGCTTATAGAAATAGCCTCCAAATCGAAAACTCACAGACTGGTACACTTTGTACAACTTGATTGCGTAAATAACTTTTTTCGTCTACGGTCGCGAAATGTCGTTACAAATATAAGTGTATAACGACCTTTTTTATCTAAAAAACTTATGAAAATAATATACCTATTTGCCTATTTGATCCTATTTTTGAAGACAATGGACACCGGATTAAGTTTTTGAAAGTAAGTCGCAAAAATATGAAAAAATTATAAAAAATTGCATTTCAATTATATATATATATGTCAATAAATATATACAAATAATTGGGTTAAAACATTCGGTTTGGCAAAGTGAGATCTCCCTCAAGGCGAGTTCTTGTGCCTGGGGAGTGAGAGTTTGTATATATGCAAGATATTTCACAAAACTTCGATAGCGTGATTCAGGATTGTGTGGTGCCATCTCTTGTCGATTAACGGAAAGTCGCCAAATCACTCCCTACTCAGACAGGAGGTCGATATCTTCAGTGATCCGAACTTGTGAATATCTTCGCTTATATTACAAGCATCTTGGAATGCCCTATGTCTGCGGTGAGTCGAGATGTGAAGGCGAGTAATGGCTACTCAAGCCATCTGTAAAGTCGGAGAGTACTTGAATCAGGAACAGGAAACGTTGTCATGATGCGATGCGAAGTACCTGATTAGAGCTGTTGAGAACTGATGTCGTGGGAGTGAAGTCGCCGCCATCGATGAAGTACAAAAGGGACGTAATCACGTCGGGGTCACAAATTTGGCAAAGGGAGTTCTTGTGTCTGGGGAGCAGACGTGCTCCGGTGGTCTCATTTCGGAGTTTGTATATATGCAAGATATTTTAGAAAACTTCGATAGCGTGATCCAGGATCGTGTGGCGTCATCTTTTTTATTTTATACATTTTAGATAAATTTTCTGTTTTACTACGCCATCCGAACGATAAATATGTTCTAGACTCTATTTTACCAATACCTACGTTATACTACATACATATATTTGCTAACACTATGTATAATGACAATCAAAAATAAATATACTAATAAGATTTTTTTTAAAAGGTACGACCGTGATGCTCGATAAAATTTCTTAAACAGGTAAAGAAATAATTTGCGTGGGAAACATTTTTTTATTTTAAAAAACTATCTAACAAACGCGAGAGAAGCGTTGCAGCCCATAGACATCCGTATTTTTCCGTATTACGTAATATTTATAAATATTTACTTAATATTTATCCATCTACTTTATATTTATTCACATTTACTTTTTATTATATGACTTTAGTACTTTGAACTTGTACGTGATGGGTTGTTTATCCTCAGGATTGAAATGGTCACCTCACTTCTAGGTAGCTGGTAACCACACCGAAATCGAAGAACAATAGATGCTTCACGGATCAGGGCTGAGGTACCTTGCCTCAAACATCAGTCACAGATCGTTTTACCGCCTATCAAAACAACGTTTCCATAACATAATATTAATGTGGGTATGTACAATAATATGTCTGGAGTATATGAATAAATAAACGGTTATTATTCATAGCTTCACGCGTATTATGTTCACTGCTATAGGCATAAACAAGACAAGTGTACAAACACATTCCCTTGAATGATACGTCACAGGAAATCGAATTATCGAGCTCTACTCAAATTTGCCTCAAAGGAATGATATAGAGCAGAATTAGATGTGTATGGCCCTTTAACACTATGAGTGCGACGCTTATATATTGCATCTAGTCAGCGTTGAAGGAGGCAGAACTAAGCTAGAGCCGTTTTCTCTAGACTGGAGATGCGCTGACAATTCGCACGAACGTTGTATATTTAGCTTCAATGTAGCATCTACGAATACATAGACGTAATGTTCACAGTCTTGTAGCGCCGACATAAACACGGCACTTGTGTTCGTCGGTAATCTATACAGATTTGCAGGAACAACACCGGTGTATACAAGACGCAAGCGCGTTACCAAGCAATACCAATACCAAATACAGCAGTACCAACCAATATACATATGTGTATCCCACAGAAAAGGTATTAAACCCTATTAGAGTCAGATATCCCCATTCAAAAACATATATTTAGATAGCTGCTATCTGCGACTTCGTTCACGTGTGCTTCAATTATCGGATTTCTCCCGATTTTATAATAGCCAAAAGATCTCTTGTGTGTGCACCCGCTACTTTCAAATTGAGTTTTTTTTGCGACCGATTGAAATGAAACAAACACTATTTTATGTGTTACGTAAAACGTGACATCTTAAGTGAAACTTCTTGCTGAACGTTAGTGAACACCGCACTGAAGTCGGTTGAGCCCTTTGTGAGATTAGGAAAAAATCTATCAACCCTTGTTTTGGGTTCTACCGCGTTACTCATGGTCCTTAATAATAGTTTTTCTCATATATCTCCAATGTACAGACAACGCTCATATATAGATTCACACTTTATAATAATTAAGAAGATGCGCAGAAAAAACAAATATAAAATAATTTTAAGTAAAATAACTGGGTAAAGAGTAATCGTATCTCCTGTTAAACACTTTACTACCTATTGCTGTTAATTTAAATGTATTTTATGTGTATTTATAAATATATATAAATATATTTTATATATTTCATATATTATATATAAATTTATTTTAATTTCATTCAGGCATACTAATTTCTTTCAAATCTTTCATTTTTATTTGTGACTGTAAATTCATAGATAAATTACTCAATTTTATCTTTAATTTCATTCGGACACAAAATTTAAGCCCCTATTTGTTGGTCCTTAGGGGTGGTATTTTCCCTTAAAATTTAAATGGGATCCAAGGGAAAGTACAACCTTCAGTTAAAAAAATACAAGTCGGTTAACGACGAAGGCATGCGGTTAGAAAAATAAAAAGAAAGACATACACCCAAATTAAGAACCTCCTTAAGTCGAACAAAAAATTTATAAATTAAATAACAAAACTCTTATTTCTATATATGTACATAAATAACTTTTTATTGTAAAATAATCTATACATGGCAAATAATAAAAAAAAACTATTTACAACAGAAACATAATATTACTGTATACAGAGAAAAAATAAAAAACAAAACCCAATTATAAGAAAAACAGTCGACATCGCTGGCCTATCCTTCTAAAAACTTACTTTTTAACGTGTGCAATCCATAATCCGTGATCTGCAGTACCCAGCGTCTGTCGACAAGACAATTGCTCGACGTGAGGTTCCCGTGGGAGATGAGGTCAGAGTCATGGAGGTACGTGAGCCCTCGCAGCAGATCTGCTACCAAGCTCGCCACGAACATGTCGTCTAGGTGCAGGTCTCGGTCAGCGAGGACGGTGGCCAGCGATCCCCTGGAGCAGTACGCTGTCACGATGCAAGCTAAGCCAGTCTCGTCACAGACGCCAACGAATGGAGTAAGGTTCTCGTGACGCAGTTCGCGCATCTGTTACGAAGAAAATTGTTAATGTTGCTATTCTTATATTAAAGGAAAGAATGTAATAAATAATTTAATCAGTACGCATACATTACAGCCCTTAAAAGAGAACAGAAATAACAATAATAAAATAAAAAAATAAAACTAAAGAGTACCAACGAGTATGTAGGCTACGATTTTATGATGTAGCAAATGAACGAGCAGGCCAACCCTCTCTCTCACCGCAGCCCTGGATATCTACGTCTAACCTAAAACAAGACTAAAATCCTGGCTGACGTCTTTTATACCAATGGTCGCCTCCCTTGTAAGTGTACCCGAGAACTACTCCCTTTCGACATAAATGCAAAAATTTGCTTCATGGCTGATTATAAGAGTGGTAGTTATATCCTCATCATCAAAATCAAAATCAAAATATTTTTATTCAAACTATATTCTTTACAGAACTCTTTTTGAACGTCAATATACTACCACCGCCTCGACTCCATCCTCTTCAGGAATCTTTTGTAGATATGAGTGTAATAATACTGAATTTCTAAACATTGTGATATATAAAACAATTGTGTAATATAAAACAATTTCCTGCAAAAATGAAGGCGATTTTAATAAAACTCGTCCGTGTTACGTAACAACAGAAATTATATGAATAAATTGTGTAATACGATATCCTCCAAGGAGTGGCCTAATAGATATCAGCCAGATTCGACCATATTCTGCTGTATCCGGTAGCTAATCTAGCTATATAATAACTCCTTCTATAACTTTATGATTATTCGATCAGTCAACTTCGGATTTAAATATTTGAATTCCATCACTAGCTATGATTAATCTGTGCCGTTTTAGTCTATATTACTAGCTTTTAGAAACAGATTCGAATGAAAAGTATACTAAAACAATTGTAATATTTACTGCTTCTTTCATTCCATTCATTTTATCATGTTTACTTGATTTGGTCGGGTTATAAATCAATATATTATCGAATCACAGATCACAATCCTAAAACAACATTATTATGTGTAAAATTTTAAATAAAATAGCGACATTAATCGTATATAATATAATATACATTTACATACATACATTGAGACACTTGTAAAATTTATTGCTTCTTACAGAATTCGTTTAATCATGTAAACTTGTATTTTGAGTTTTAAATTAAGATAATTTCAAACAACAAATCATATAAATCGTTCAAACATTTAAACAGCTGATCGTCGTCCGCCATGACAGATTATTTTTTTACTCCGCCAAAATACGTAGTATTAATATTTATTTCGAATACCATAGATATTTTTGGATTAGTATTTGATAAAAGAGAGAAATACAGCGTATCTTGGAAATAACTCGCAATTTACGTTTGAATTAAATCTTGTTAGGTATGATTGAATCGAGTCTTAGCACCTTAAGAGCTCTATCGCACTATAAAAGCTTTTATGGGCTTTCAGGCGCTATTGGATTGCTGCATTTTATGTACGTCTCAGGAAGTCCTGCTTGGCCAGTAGCCCTTATCTACCCTGATAAAGAATTCTGGTTCAAACCAGTTTTATGATATTATTCATGCAAAAGGCTTTTTCCCGAATTTTTCTCCCGATCAACCTTAGTCAACAGGGCGCTCAAAGCCGATGTACTGATTTTGCATTGTACCCTTGGCGTCCATTAAGTGTACGTAAATACCTTATAATGAAATAAAATATCTGAATTTGAATCTATTAATTTACAAGGTGGCATGCCTACAATACGTCAGGGAGGTATCACCGGTGCCCTCATAATCCGTCATAAAGCAATTCATGTGCTTTGATTATGGAGGTGCTGTTGCCAGTTATAGTTGTAAGCATGGCATCCGTCTCAGTCCTCAGGAGTAGCAACGCCTCCATGCGCGACGGGCAGGACTTTCACCTGTCTAAGGTTGGATGTCTATGGGCTGCAGAGACCGTTTAATATTAGATGGACTACATAGCGGTTCAATGAATAGTTCTAATTCAAATATTATGAATATGGATTATTATTTACGAAATTGGATCGCTAACCACAAAAATTCTCTTATTTTTGTCAGTTTTTCCTTAATCATATGATATTGTCAGCAAAATATAAGTTTATACTCCTGCTATAAACTGAATCGCAATAAGTATTTGATGAGTTTTGGTTAACACTTTCCCTGCGGCCACAACAATGCTGTGTAATTCTGGGCGCGACGCCCTTGCGGCTCCTACACACCTGTGTTGTACGTACAAATCTGTATAGATTACGGGCGAACAAAAGCGCTGTGTTTACGTCGGCGCTACAAGACCGGATGCGGACATTACGTCTGTGTATGCTTAGATTATACACAGATGTTAAAAAATACAATATTTAAGTTAACTGTTACAGTTGGCGCATCTTTAGTATAGCGAAATAAGTTCCAATTTAGTGCCGCCTCTTGCAACGCGGACTCAATTTTATATATGTGCGTCGCAATCGAAGTGTTAAAATTCCTATAATTTTAATTAGAATTGATTTTGGTCATTGTTCAGATCCATAGAGTATAGAATGATAATACGATAACGAGTAACTTTCAACCAATAAAAAAATAAAATTGTTTTTATTCAAAGCAGATTATTTACAGAACTCTTTTTAAATATGTATATGTACTTCTAACGGCTCTTAAGATGTTTCGTTTTGGAGAAGAGGCGGCGAAAGGAACGCCAAACACACAACTTTTCTATCTTTGAAAATGTTTTACATTAAATTAATCTTTACATTAAATTAATGGAGCAAGTGGAGCTGAAGTCATTTCAGACCATATGAGTTTATTATTTAAGTAATCGTCACTTAAATGATGACATAACCCCAGCTCTACGTGCTCCATTTATTTAAGTTATTATCTGTAAGTGACATTATCAAAATTAGGAATGATTTTATAATAGGCCAGTTTACATAGGGTTTGTTTAATAAATAATTTAAATTTCTTTTCCGATAGCTTTGTAACCTATATAACGAGACTAGAGCTACAGATTTGAGGCAAATAATGTCGTTTTTGCTTGAAAGAACATAAAAAATAAACAATGGACTACTTTTATCTTTTATATAACAGGAAAGACGGTATGCGAAAGTGGATACCTATCTTTTTCGCTTAATAAACACAATCTATGTAGCAATTTCGTATTCCATCTTATTTATATGTTAGGAATATGGGCAATAAAGTATATACATAGATTTTCTTGAATAGCTAACGACGGCAACATTTCGGATTTCCGCTCCTATCTCTAATTTATTCATGGCTCGTGAATTAGAAAGATAAGAAACTCGAGGGCTAGGGAATTTACCGCTTAGAAAATTCGCTCGTGGTTGCAAGCTTTAGCGATGAGCGTTAAAAATGTATGCGTTCGACGTCTTAAGGCCACGAAATTGCATTGCAAATTACGCTATATGCTATAAGCGATTTTACACGAACGTCGACTGATTCGATGCGTGTTTTAAATAAGCGTTGACAATGTAGGAAAAACTTTTATGTCATATATAAAATAGTGTGGCAATGCATTCCGACAGTAATTCGCGTGTTCTTTAATTTTTTTTATACATTTTTCTCTCTTCACGCATTCCACAAATACAGACACTGTGTGAACATTTGAATTTCGTGATTTCTCTTTCTACGCTAGATGCTTGTAACAAATACAAGTAACTAGCTTTCCACTAGCGCAGCCACTGATGTTCTCAATCACGACGACTCAGTCAGGTATATTTCTGGGAAACATCTCCGCCTCCTTAGGTACTAGTCTGTGACTACGTCGGTGGTCAGAGGTCCGTCTAGGAATGGTTGGAACTTCCAACTTCCAGAAACGTTGGAACGATTCCACAGTAAATATATATTTATATGTATTTTCTTTCCCACCTGTAAACATAGACGATGGAAACGAATATTTCGTCCATTTGCGACGACGATGCGACATCTTAAAAACCTCGAATTTACAGGAGTCCATTTTATTTTTTTGTCGATTCTAACTTTTAAAATATAAGTATTACGTAGTAGTATAACGTAGTACGGTTAGAGTATATTTTAGGTCAACTTATATCGCAAAGATAAAGGTATATTAAGATTTAAAATAAATTATACGAAATAATCACGTTAAAAAAATGGAAAACCATTGACACATAGAAAATACAGTATATAGTAGTTACATTGACATGACATTTCGATATATACAATATCGAAATATCAATATCGAAATGTCACCCTACCGTCGCAAATGCACGATTTATATGTTTGTATATCGTAGCCTTTTCGTAAACTTTTTGAAGCTTTGAAATGACGCTTATAGCGATTAAGAACCTCGAGTGGAACAAATGCTTCGTGGCCATGGCATAAGGAAATGGCGTAACTGCAAAATAGTGTTTGTCTAAGAAGCTCAACTTTATTACATAACTATATATTATTATTATTATTATTATCCACTCATTAGATCGTTCAGGTGAAAGTTATAAATGTGTGTGATATGTGTGCGTATTAAGATGTTATACTTAAACATTTTAACTAAAAATCTTTAAAGAAATTGGATCACTCGTTACGAGTATCTACATTTAGGGATGTAAATTTTTTCAAAAGTTTTTGTTTTATGTGAGAAGACTAGCAAACGAACACACAAACCACCTGATGTTAAGTAGTCGCAGCTCATAGACATCCACGTACAACGACAAATACAACTAAAATCCTATCTGAGCTAGACCGTAGATGCGTTACTACTCCTGAGGACTAAGGTGGTCGCGTCGCTTCAAAGTGTAGCCGGCAACTGCACCTCTCCAACTAAAACACAAATAATGCTTAACGGCGGATTATAAGGGCGGCGATGGTACCTCTCAGGTCGAAATATAGTCCTCCCACCTTTGATTGCCGATATTTCAAAATAGTGGCAAAGCTTATCACGGCTCAACAGTATAATTTGGTTTAGTAAAATGTATAAATACCGCAATGATATTAACTTTTAAAATCGTATATTTATATACCTCGGTAATATTTGCAATTAAAATTACAGAAAACCGTAGTATTTTTTTATTGAAATTGGATTTTCAAAATGAATGTGAAATTATGCGGAGACCCAAACTGAATTACATTCTATCATAAAAAGTACATTTTATAAAAACAAACGTAAATTAGACTCTCGCTTGATTTTCTTCTGTCACAAAAAATAACATTAAAAAAAACCGTATCTACGTGGTAATTTATAAACAATCCATTCAACTCCATTCTAGAGATATTTATATACAAATCAATAGACAAACGGTGATTTTAAATTGAATTGGTGAAAATTTAAAGATCTCATGCAAATAAATGTGCAATTATGTGATGCTAGCAACACTATGTTTTTTTTTAATTTGTTATTGCACACAGTATATGTAAAACAACAAAATGGAAAAAGAATAACGAGAGTACAAGGACACTGCTTATTCTCTGTAGAAATTTCCTCTAGCAGGCCCGAGAAAGGAAAATTGAAAGATTGATGCATTTTTGAAAGGTGGTAGAGCCGTTGGAGCTCGCCCGGGGCTGTACCACCGCCACCCTCATAACTCGCCGTAAAACAAAATGTTCTTCATGTATTGTATTTCGATTGGGGAGGTGTCGTAGCCGGATACACATGATGAGAGACGACTATCTTAGACCTCAAAAGTAGGAACGCATCCGCGTCCATCCTTAAATGGAGCTTCTGTTCTATTTGAGATTGGACGTGGTTGTCCATGGGCTGCAGTTACCACTTAACACCAGGTGGCCTGCATGCCCGTTTCTTACTCTTTCGCAATAAAAAAAAATACATATTAACATTTTTTTCGTTAATTGCGTGTACCGGGTACATAAAAGTTGAGTTTACATTGAAAATAGTATATCGCTCACTTGTTTGTGCACGCTGATCTCAGAAACGGCTTATCAGATTTGAATGCAGTTTTCAAGTTCATATTGTGTGTGAGCTTCACTCAACATTTAGTGCTTTTTTCATTTTAATCGGTTAACAAATAAATAAGTCAATTTATGTAACACGTGACCGAAATCGCGGACAAAAGCTCGTTCACAAAATATATATGAGCCATTGCGTGCGTACATTACGTGAGTTGTATAAACTAAATCTAGATTAGTTCTAGATTATACGATGCAAATCATATACGTAAAGCATTACATAGTAATTCAACTGTAATAGAGTGCACGTGGCAGATACCTAGTTAACTCACTCTAATGTATTCAGTGTAATATAAGTTTAAATTAGTTTTATATTTACTGACATATACCTACTGATAGTTTAATTATGTACCAGTTTACATGAGGTAACTTGCAAAAGTATTTTAGTTTCCAATCTATCGTGTTATTGAAGGGATTTCTGCATTGTGGTTGCTTAACTGACTATTTTGAATTATTAGTTTTAACACATTTACTACGAACTATTGTGGTGTGGACCGCTTGTGATTTACGATTGATTATATCCACACCGTATAAAACATAGTCGTCTTCCACAGTCTGTACGCTTAGATCTTGTACACTACGCTACGGAATTTAATACGGTTCATATCAATAGACAGAGTGATTCAAGAGGAAGGTTTACATGTACAAGACATGAAAAATATAGTAGAAAAAGCCGAGAATTTCATAGATTTGCGATGTGTAAATTTCTTTTGCCATTAAATCAAGTGATAATTATAACTTAAAACGCACATAATTAATTTCTATGCTACTGTTATTAACATGTCAACGTAGTACACAAAAAAGCCGCCGTATGTACGCTTAGATCTTTTACACTACGCAACGGAATTTAATACGGTTTTCATTAGTAGAGAGAGCAAATCAAGAGGAAGGCTTTCATGTCTAATTCCTTAATTTTTTGTGTAAATTGTTTGAAATACGACGATAATTGTTCAAGATGTCGGATAAACTGTCAGAGAGCTTTAATCGAAAACGCTACCCGATTCCTTTGAGATATTAACCACATAAAATTATACGCATACATATTTGAAAGGTAGGAGAACTGTAGTTTGACCGGGGCGGAACCACCGCCTCTTATAATATACCGTAAACTATTACTTGTGTTTCGGTTGGAGAGGTGCGGTTGCCGGCTACACTTTAAAGCAAGGCGACCATCTTAGTCCTGTGGAGTAGCAACGTATCTACGTTCGAGCTCAGATAGGATTTCAGTCGTGTTTGTAGTTGTACGTGGATGTCTACGAGCTTCGACTACTCAACATCAGGTGGTTTGCGTGCCCGTTGCTACTCTTCTCACAAAACAAAAAAAAATACGCACACGCGGACTCTGTCTCTCTCCCTCTCTCTCTCACACACACAAACGCACATAAAAGTTACAGTACCTGTTTGAGTTCCTTCTTGACAGCACGGGTGATGTCAATATTTTTCTTCTTTAGCCTTTTCACAGCGACGATGTTGCCGCGATACGACGCTATTGTTGTGTGTGCTCGACGCCTGTCCATTTCGTATGGTGCTCCCTGATAATAACAATGTATTTAATAAATTCTGATAGACAGGTACTAAATTATACATTTTAGTTTATGAAGG